>JALPQI010003898.1:0-82689 GCA_025490895.1 Thaumatotibia leucotreta
ACAAATAATACTTATCGGCTTTCTATATAGCCATAATAAGATAGTAAATCTTTATTGTATCAATTTAACTTTCTGTCACTTAATTATTATGATTTTGAATTTTCAATAAAACACAACATTTTTACCCAAAAGTATCATCTAAGTAAACTGGAAATTAATATCAATAAACTCGTAATTTAGGAGAAAAAATACATTTACGTATCATATAGGTATTTCGGAAACCGTCAGGTTCCTTCCAAGTATTGAAACTGAAATTACTTGCAGATAGGAAACAAAATAGTACAGGCAAAATGCCAATTTCATTCTCTTCAGGCACATTGCCAGTTTATATTTGCACAATATAAATAATTTAGTTAAATCTCACACCATGAATGAAAGTACGCATGAAAGCGTGTACCTACGTTACATGGCGTTTTTGAGAGCGTGAATATTGCCACTCACAATAACTATTGTTGATTTTTTAACTATTTAAGTATTTTTTTATTAATATAGCATAATTGTGTTAATATACACTGTCAAATGAGTAAACAATTAGACATGGTGTTTGCAAAGTGTAGGTACTAAACTCGTGTCTACATTATGTCAAAATCTGCCAAATCAAATTAGATATTTGATTTGAGTAATTGACATAGAGTTTATATTATAAATTGAGGCCTATGTTCTTTCGGTAGGATACATGTAAGCAAGAGACTAAATGAAGCCATGTACCAAATAAAAATTAGACGTATAACCATATAGTAAAACAACTGATATCCCCAGTATTCGGCATGGTGATCACCGTGGGACAGGCCATCGTGTACGTGATGACCGGCATGTATGGTGAACCGAGCGAGATTGGCGCAGGAGTGTGCCTGCTCATCATCATCCAGTTGTTCGTGGCCGGTCTTATTGTGCTGCTGCTTGACGAGTTGCTGCAGAAAGGTGAGTGGTCTTTGTATGGAATTTCACTATTTTTGTATAGTTTTATGGGTAGGTTTCTGAAACGACGACAGGCGCCTATTGTGCGTGATTAATTGGTGCAGCTGGGCTAATCAAGCCACCCTAACTTCCAAAAGAAATCAAAGCTTTCTAGTTGAGAAGCATCTTGGGGATCTCCCAAAGATCGACAGAGTATATGCATGCACATGGGTTGTACACAAATTGTAAAGTTGCGGTTCTCTGATGTTGGACTATAGTTAACAGCTCATGTGTTATTTTTTATCATAGGTTAATAATAAAGGACAACCCCTGGCAGATATCGTTCAAAGGGATTAATAGAGATAAAGTTAGACTATTTGCCATGTCTTATATGGTCTTATGTTAAAGTTTTTACTCAGCACTTCAGCAAAAAAATTTAGTAATTAATTGTATGACTTCTTTATCAGGCTAATATAACATTTTATAGGATAAATTCACAAATCAACCTAGTTCCATGATAAGCTTAATTAGGGCTTGTACTATGGGTACAAGGCTGAAGTCCATTTGATTCCATTTTAGTCTATCTTGAGACATGCTCATCCACAAGAACTTAGCTGTATCATACCTGATTGAACCCGTGGTATTGCCGGCTGAATACTGAACTGATAATTTAATGAGTACTTATCCAACCATAGTTGAACCATTCTACAAGTTAATGTTTTTGTTTTACTCCAGGTTACGGTCTCGGCTCCGGTATCTCTCTCTTCATCGCCACAAACATCTGTGAAACCATCGTCTGGAAGGCCTTCTCGCCTGCTACCGTCAACACTGGTTAGTATATATCTTTATATTAATGTCCTTCATCACTCATCATAGTTGTGGTAATATTTATTCATTAATACATTGATTTAGGATTGCCAAAACGCACCATCACCTGCTATTTTGAGTGCACGCGATTAACAGCAAATGATAAAATTATTGTATTTATTTCCCGTAGCCAAGACAATAAAACAATAATTTGAAGTCTATGCGTATCCATTCTAATCCATTTGTTTATGGTTGTAATACATAACTGATAGGGTGTCCCCTATTTTATGAACATACCTGGGATAACTCGGGGCATTTATACGAAAGTGATGTAGCAAAATATTTTATCGACTAAAAATATATCGATGTTACTGTGAATGACAACATCAAAATGTTTTTCGGCATAAATAAATATTAGGTACTTACTCCTCAATTAAAATAAAAAATAAATTTAAATGGGTAGTTCCGCGATTATTTTAAAATAGTTTTCAAAATATAAAATTAATATTAAAATATCAATATTTAAATAGTCATTTTGATTAAAATGATATCTGCATGCTTTTACTATCTGAAGAGGCCCGATATCAGATATATGACATCGAACCTCTGTACTGTAATCGAGGATGTTTTATTATAATTATATCGACATCTTTTTAATCGATATCAAATCCCTATAACTTGCCCCCAGTTATCCCAGGTATGTTTATGAATTTTAGAAATGAATAACGCATACCCCCTAAATCGGCTTTTATAACCCCAAAACACTCTGAAAAAAAAAAATCAGCTCATTCCTGTAACAGGAACCCGTGCCGACTTTCATCTGAAATTCCCATACAAATTACTATGAAAAAAATTAGTCAGACAGTAAGTTGATAATAATGTATTGTTTTTCTGTTCTCAGCAAGTTAATTTTATGATAAAATGTTTATAAGACAGTAGTATATTTTAATGCCATAGAAAAAAATAAAAAAAAACGAAAAAAAATTTTGGTCATTTTCATACTTTGTATAGGAAAATGGCATGAAAGTCGGCACGGGTTGCAGTTACAGAAATGAACTGAATTTTTTTTTCAGTGTGTTTTGAGGTAAAAGAAACCGATTTAGGGGGTATGCGTTATTAATGTCTAAAACTCGTAAAATAGGGGACACCCTAATAACTGATCTTCGTTTAAAATTGCTAGTAGGTAAGTAAGGATGCAAGAGATGAAATCTAATTTACTAGGGCTGATTGCGGACGCAAGACTGGTTACACTATTAAATGCAAAATACGGGACAATTGATTAAATGACCTTGCGCCGCCGCCGTCCGTACTCTTGTGATAGAGTCGGAAACAGCACACCCCTTTTTTAAGCAAGTGTTACATTATCTATTACGTTGGTTTTTATCGTTTCTGATAAAAAAATATTTTATATAAAACTCGATTATAGTCACGGTGGAAACGGTAAATTCCAGACTTGCTACTCAGGCTTTTAAGTTGTTGTGTTAGGGGTAGGGGTAACTTCGAACGAAGTGTGCTACCACTGTTTACGAGTATAACTTGAATACCAGGGCAATTAATTAGGTTACGAAATATTATATTCATTAGAATTAGTTTGAGATTCTTCTGTCGGTATATTTATAAGAAATCTTTCAATTCAACCATAAAGGTGTGTCATTTGCCCAATTAAAAACAAGAATAATTTGATCAACACAATGACTACATTAAAGGTTTGACGGGCTTTACTTCTCAGAATAATTTACGGTTAATGTTACTCTGTAAAATCAAAATTTTTGATTTTATAAAATCATTCATGAGTATGATCCAAAGGTCGACACAGGCAAACAATTTGTCTACTAATTTTAAATGATTTATGTATTAGTTTGAAAATAGCTCACCCTTGGCGACCGTTGTATGTTGTGGGGGAGGTTACTCTCTTTATTATATTATATATATCTTAAGCAGGCAGGCAGTTATTACAACTGATAAAGCCTGTATCCGGTTTCCTTTGGTAGGACTACTGAGTAGAATTTAGAATGTGCTTTAGGACCTAACATGTACATAATACATTTGTCACCACCCCAACTCCTCCTGCGGGTGTCGTAAGAATCGACTAAGGGATTGAAGTGTCACTGACCATTTTACAAGATTGATGATGGGCAGCAGCGTCATCATAGTGGACACATTACTGCGATCGCCAATCCGCTTGCCCAGCGTGGCAATTATGGGCATTTACCTCCTAATGCGTCTATACGCATAGTTAATAGGAGAGGCCTACGTCCAGCAGTGAACTAACATAGGCTGATGATGATGATGTACATAATTAAATTTAAAAAAGATTGATTTAGGCATTCGCTACCAGGGGGCATGGTCCGGGAACAAACTTGTATAAAGACAAACGCATATGTGCGGGGGTGGCAGTGTATGTTTAAGTTATTAATATATAATGGTGGATTGTTTCAGGTCGCGGCACGGAGTTCGAAGGCGCCGTGATAGCGCTGTTCCACCTGTTGGCCACCAGGCCCGACAAGGTGCGCGCGCTGCGCGAGGCCTTCTACCGCCAGAACCTGCCCAACCTCATGAACCTGCTCGCCACCGTGCTAGTTTTCGCTATAGTCATATACTTCCAGGTCAGTATACATGCAAATGCCACACAACATTATATTACCTCATTGGGTTAAAGTTACCAGAAAATCGAAAGTTACAGCAGATCTACTGTGTTATTTGTACTTTTATTTTAGCATTAGAAGATTCAGTCAGCATTCAGCATTTAGGAACATAATTTTTAGTACAGATGGCGTACTTTTTAGGCTCTAGTGCGAGAAGTGGGTCATTTTACGTCAAGTCCAAAACTTCGGAGGGCCATCTGTACTAAAAAACGACGTACGAGACACGTGCAAAAACGAAATTCGTAACTCGTGTCGATTTAAAATACTCCCTATCGGTCGTGTTTTAAAACATCGCCACTCGTTTCGAATTTCATGTTTTTCGCACTTGTGTCGTAATGTATTGTTTTAAACACCGATTCAGTGTTAGATATATTTTTTCATGCCAATAGATTAATGGTCACGAAAAAGTAGAATGACCGACAAGTTGTAACTAGCTGCGCTACTGTTTTTACGTGAATGCCATGCCAGAAACAAAAAAAGACTGAACATACCTTAGAAAAAGCGTGCCGTCTAGATAACTTCGATTTGGTTATATTTTAGTGTGGTTGATGATTACGAGCTTAGAAATACGTATATAATAATTAATATTTTATTTCCAGGGCTTCCGTGTGGACCTACCGATCAAGTCAGCGCGTTACCGCGGCCAGTACTCGTCGTACCCGATCAAACTCTTCTACACCTCAAACATTCCTATCATTCTTCAATCTGCGCTCGTTTCTAACCTCTACGTAATCTCTCAGGTGAGTTTTTACTTATTAACCTGCAATAGGGTCACTGATAAATCACCATATTTTGATATTTATTCTGTCAAAGCCAGCGACCATATAAAACATAGACGCCTAACGCCAGCTCAAAAATGCCCCCAAAACCAATTGTTCAATTGTGCCAAGATGGGCAGGACATAGCGCTTTTCGTGACACCGCGCATATTTCAGCGCAACATCTTTGACAAATGTTTATTGAATGTCGCCAATCAAACTATTCAATCCAATCACAACTATTTATAAATGGCGGTTTACGTTTGTATAGGTTGACATTCTAATTCATTGTCATGATGCATTCAACAGGGAGTGACACTTGTCAACTAAAATTCAGGACCGTTTTTGAAAGGCAATTTAGTATGGCGTGCGGCTTCCATGTTTTATTTGTTCGTAGGTCAAAGCCAACTAACTTTGCATGATATGCATCGACGCTATGTCAAATGCAAAATCTTGCCTTCGCCAAAATGTCAAAAGTGAATTTGAACTTTACGCACGTGTGAGTTTCTCTATATTTGAACCGTGACTTATATAAGTCTTTGGCGTTAAACCCGAGGTGCCGATATATCAGTCAAAGGCGTCCAAAGGATTAATAGTAATTACGACATGTCTTTGTTCTTAAATATGAAGTAAATGAAATTGTATTATCTGTAACTTTTCACTTTTAGCCTGCAAATAGGTCATTGCCATGCCTCACACAATAATTTACGATAGAAAACAATTTTTATTATACTTAAAATAAACTTAATTAACTGACAACATTGCCATGCCTCACACAATAATTTACGATAGAAAACAATTTTTATTATATTTAAAATAAACTTAACTAACTGACAACATTGCCATGCCTCACACAATAATTTAAGATAGAAAACAATTTTTATTACACTTAGTACTGATTTTTCAATCCCCAGTTAACAGTATCTGTCAAATAAATGTTAGCTCTATCCTTTTTTGACCGATGACCTAAGATAAGGATGGTAATAATTTTATCAGACGGATATTTTTAACTGAGGATTGAAAAATCAGCCCTTAAATAAACTTAACTAACTGACAACTAAAAGATAGTTCCACGAGAGTCGAGTTCACGCTTACAACAACATGTCATGTAAACACAACGGGAATTTGAAATTAACGTTCTTTTTTCGTACTAAAAGCAAATCTAATAGCAACTGTAAGATCGACCAAAAAGTTTGTTCAAAGGATTTCTTTCAATATTTTGACGGAAGTCACAATAAGTCATTGATTCATACACAAAATTTTTTGCTATTAGTACTTGCTAAAGATGTATGATCAAACCGCGATGAGAATGGGATTCGAAAGTACTGTTGACACAACAGGGTATAAGTCAATCTAGGATATATTCACAGTTATATATCATATAGGTATTCATAGTAGTGCAAAGACTTGCAGACAATAGATTAATTAACCACTCATCTATAACCAACTCTTTTCTTGGTAAATGATGTGTCATTTGTTGTGTCAACAGTACTTTCGAATCCCTTTCCGATTCCGATTTGATAATATGTGTCATCATTCACCTCAACTCTGGCGAATGACTAAGAAACAATCGTTCGACAGATGCTAGCGGTGAAGTTCAGCGGCAACTTCCTAGTGAACCTGCTGGGCGTGTGGGCCGACGTGGGCGGCGGCGGCCCCGCGCGGGCCTACCCGGTGGGGGGACTGTGCTACTACTTCAGCCCGCCCGAGTCGCTGGCTCACATAGCACACGACCCGCTGCATGCTGTGCTGTATATCATCTTCATGTTGGGATCCTGCGCCTTCTTCTCTAAGACCTGGATCGATGTGTCCGGGTCATCAGCTAAGGATGTGAGTATATGTATTATAAATGTAGTGATCCAGTGGTAATATCGAATACATACAAGGTGTAGTTGGGCTGTGCTACTACTTCAGCCCGCCCGAGTCGCTGGCTCACATAGCACACGACCCGCTGCATGCTGTGCTCTACATCATCTTCATGTTGGGTTCCTGCGCCTTCTTCTCTAAGACCTGGATCAATGTGTCCGGGTCATCGGCCAAGGATGTGAGTAGATGGATTATAAATGTAGTGATCGAGTAGTAATACTGAATAGACCATACAAGGTGTAGTTGGGGGGCTGTGCTACTGCTTCAGCCCGCCTGAGTCGCTGGCACACATAGCACACGACCCGCTGCATGCTGTGCTGTATATCATCTTCATGTTGGGTTCTTGCGCCTTCTTCTCCAAGACCTGGATCGATGTGTCCGGGTCATCAGCTAAGGATGTGAGTAGATGGATTATAAATGTAGTGATCCAGTGGTGATATTGAATAGACCATACAAGGTGTAGTAGACTGTTGGTAGTTGGTATCGATCAGACACTGGAGGACTTGGTCCCTCTTTTTTTCTTAACTGTTGGTATCTGGCGTTCAAGTATTACGTAACGCAATTTTTGAAGATTTCTGAACCCCCTCACCTCTTGTAACGCACCGTAACGTTCTTCTGTAACCCCTCTCTCTAACCGTTACGTAACACTCAAATGACCATTTTTACCCTAAAGTCGCAAAAAGCTATGCTATAGTTTTTATCCTTGGTATAGTTTTAATTGCCTTTGCGGTAATCGGATTCCCCGTGAAACGTAACTGAAAAGGGTTGCCACTTTGGGAGTTTTGATTCCCTAGTTTTTTACTTTAAAATAAAAACAATGTTATGTAATGCGTTGTAAGGAAGATCACCAGCCCCTGTAACGCATCGTAAAACCAAAATTGCGTTACGTAATACTTGATCGGACACTACTTTTTTACTACATTTGAGGGTTTATTGCATGACATATTACAAACGCAGTCTCATTTATTTCTCTCTTGCTTTATAGAAACACGCGCTCGCATCTAATAATGATTGTAACTTATTATACAGTTCTACAAATTAGCGTACTTAATTTTTACACAGCCTATAGCATCTGTATGCTTAGCACATGATTGGCGCGACAGTATCTCGCCACGAGATAGTCTATCCATCCCTCTTTTGTTAATATAGCTAGTGAAGGACGAGAAATCTATCTCGCGGCGACATACTGTCGCACCAATCATGTGCTATGCCTGCTGTTTATCTTTAATACCATTGTACACTTGTGAGCTGTTTACAAATAAACAATTTCCATCACCAGGTCGCGAAACAGCTGAAAGAACAGCAGATGGTAATGCGCGGGCACCGCGACAACTCCATGATCCACGAGCTGAACCGCTACATCCCAACCGCCGCGGCCTTCGGCGGCCTCTGCATCGGCGCCCTATCCGTTCTCGCTGACTTCCTCGGCGCTATCGGATCCGGCACTGGTATCCTTCTCGCCGTCACTATCATCTACCAGTACTTCGAGATCTTCGTCAAGGAACAGGCCGAGATGGGCGGCATGAGCACGCTACTCTTCTAGGATAACGGCGGCCGTATAGCCTGGCAAACGTTTGTCACTTGAGGTTTTTCAGCAGGCTTAGCACATGATTGGTGCGACATTATGTCGCCGCGAGATAGATCTCCCGTCCTTCACTAGCTATATTAACAAAAGAGGGGCGGATAGACTATCTCGCAGCGAGATACTGTCGCGCCAATCATGTGCTAAGCATACAGGAACGTACTTCTGCAGGGACCGAATCGCATATCAATATTTAAACTTGGTAGTGAGGTGAAATATTTGTCGGTATTTTGGATCGTCTGCAGAGATACGATCGAATGTAGACAAAGCATAGAAAATGTGAATTTCGGTTGGTGAAAATTAGTTTGCCAGACTATAGTAAGTTCTAGTGTTGCCTTCTATGGATCGTGTGCGCGACGCGTGTGTGGGTTATGTGCTATTTATATGAAATGAACTTTATAATAAAATTTACGAGAAGTACAGACGTTGTTTTTGTCTAGCCTCACGTCTATTGTTGTTCTCTAGTTGGTAAGCTTTACTGGGTCGGACTATGTAGAGTACTTGCGAAACTTATTACTGTAAGTTCGTGTTGGATTTATTATAAAAGACTTAGTATTAAGGTTTTTGTGACGTATTTTGTTGTGAATATATTGTTTTTTCACTGAACAGCACGTAGAGTTTCTGTTGGTCCGGTCAGATGTGATAGTTTATACCTTACAATATAGTTACGCATTACCACATGACAGTTGCAGTGTATTAAAATATTTTAGAACACTTTTGCTTTTTACTTTCACTGGGATTTTCCTAAAACTAGATTAGGTGAAGTAACAGACATTTATATTTTGTTATGTAACTTTATTCTCCTCACTAGACATGCAAATACAAGGACAAAAACAACTCACGAATTTCCAAAACTTATAACGAAAACGCATCCTGACTAATTTTACAACTGGTAACAATAGGGTCTGAAAACTGCATGTTGAAGGCTTTTTAAATATATTCTACACGAGCGAGAAAAATCTCATAAATATATGTTATTTGAGATCTGTCTAAACCAGTATGGTAAGAGATTGAATACACAGAAGGGGTGAAACAAATGGTGCCATATAATTATTCCCTCACATTTATATTCAAGAAAACTTAATGGGCACACGTATGGCACAACATCATTACATCAACGCACCTTATATACGACAGGCACTTTTTACGATGTGGATCTTTAGGATTATTGCTTCGGTATTATTCTAAGGAAAAATAATTGTGTCACTTTGGCCCCTTACCATTATGGGATTAATCACATTTCGAGAAAACAAGCATTCATTATACGGAAGACTAAAATTATAGATATAACTCTGTAACTTAAATCTTGATTGCATGTTGCTATATGAATTAAATATCATAATTTGTTAATTCCTTTCTAAACTATCAATACTTTAGTATATGCAACCGTTTACATAGGCAGAGTTCATATTATATTCACAGTGTTCCGTTATTACACCTAATGCATTTTCTAGGCAGTTGATCATTATAGTCCCTTATATAAAATGATGGATTATAAGTCATAAAAGCACATTATTACACTATTAGAATTTCTGCATAATATTTATGTACAAAGCTAGATTTAGTATATGTCCTCGCATCTGCAGAGGGTCGTTACCGAGGTCTATGTTGGTGTCTCGCATACTAGCGTCTAGTCGTGCGTTTACATAAAACAAAATAAAATAATTAAGATTATGTAAGAAAAAAAACAATTTATTATGTTATAACATTTCCGTGATAGGAGAAAAAACAAAGAAAATAACTATAGCAAAAACAGTGCCGATTATTCACTACAATAATTATGGAATAAAACGCGTTCGAAATTTACTAAGTATATGACAAATTACATAACTTAAACAAACACGAGTGTCCTACAATTTCCAAAGAAATAACGTCCAACGGAACCTATAGATTCTAATGTTATTCCATACAATTAAGCTAGTACAGTGTCAGTTGTTGAACCAATAAAATAAAATATAAATCTAAAAGAAATAACAACAAAATCAATTTTATCGTCGCACCAGGCAACTCTACAAGTCCTTAACAGTTACCCTTTTAACTACAACTAGTGATTCGCTATTCAATCTTGTATCATTTGTACATGCGTATAATAGCACTTATATCGACGTTACGTCTACGTCTGAACCTATGCGTTGGTAATTTAGAATATGATGGGCCAAGCCCGCACTTGCTCCCGAACAATCAACCATAGGTCGAGGCTCGTGATTGTACAGCCACCGTCAGATATTTAGGAGCAGACGAGGTACCTATAACCTAAACGCAACGACTTTACGGACAGTGTCGCGATAGTGGCCGTCTTGAGGGTAAATATACATTTTATCTGACCAATAAAAGAAGCTACATTACATTAATTTAAATTACATTTTGCTTTGATATTTCAGTCTATAAAATTTACCATCTAGCGCTAGAGAAACGGTCCATTGTCGAGGAGCAGGTGAAAGTTTACTTGTAATTTTACAAGTCTACGTTCGAGACAATCAGATTTGCATACATTCGCATTTTGAAAATCAGCACCATTGTATCAACATTTCAAAAGCTTATCTTGTGACACCATTGTTCAAGAGTTAAACTGCGAACGAATGTAACATTAGCTTGATCGTCTTCCAACAGATATTCAAGGGTTTAGTGACGTCGTCGTTAAATTAAATCTACTATCGCTATCGTCCGCTAATAATGATCCCAACGTAAAATCCATTTAAAGTGAGCTATGTACAAATATCGAGTTGGAAGACTCGTGTGAAATGAACGCGCTGTCAAAACGGTTTAACAAAATGGCGGCCGTCAAAGCACTACAAGTAGGGTGGTATGCCAGGTCCCGGACGAGCCTTCAAGACTTTCTCCGACAAGGTAGATCTTGAAAAAGGTTTTTTTAACGGATTAATCTTTAAAGGCTCGTTCGTGTCCTATCTTACAATACTAACTGCAAGTCGAAGCAGGGGTTGATTAGAGCATGATCGCGTGTTAAGCAACCGTTTCTATTTCTTCAGTTATGCTTGGCTGGTCCGGCGAAGAAAGAGTTTTGGGCGGTACTCCGGGGTAAGGCAAGGTCTTCATTTTGCGCGCCTCTCGCCGCTGTTTCTTCTGTTGCATGACGAGTCGAAGCTGCTCAAGTTTGCACTTTGTCTTGGAGTTCTCTATAGCCAGGGCTTTGGCGGTGTCGCACTTGTGGCACGGCGTCGAGCCCGAGCACTGCGCGGTGGTGCAGCTTTGGCTGCAGCTTGAGCATTTGGTCTCCTCTAAAGTGCTGGTTGAACACGAGTGCTTTGGCTCCTTCTGGAATTTATAAATAAATAGGTAAGTAAATAAATAGGTATCTTGGGACATATCACACAAATCGTCCTAGTCCCACAGTAAGCCCAATTAAGGCTTGTGATGTGAGTACTAGGCGACGATATATATAATAGATAGATACATATAAATACTTAAATACATAGACAGCCATGACCAAGGAACAAATATTTGTGATAAATAAATACACAAATAATGCCCTCGCCGGGATTTGAACCCGGAACCTCCAGCTTCGTAGGCAGAGTCACTACCAACTAGGCTACGGAGGCTGACAAATAGCTGACAATAGGCTGACATATTTATGGTAATATTTATTAAAATTTGAATACAATTTCTATTTATCAATAATAGCCTGGCCACGACATTGTTCTAAGGCAACCAGCGGGGCGGAAAACCATATGTGCTAGAGGGAGTTCCGATATCAGTCGCTCGCTCCAACTTATAGATTCGCTTGTCGCCGTTCGCCGTCGTGGCCAAGCCATAAAGGTATTTTTCAATCGACTTCAAAAAAAGGAGGAGCATCTCAATTTGTATGCATGTTTTTTTTCTTTGAAAGCTGATGCCTCCCGATTGGTCCCATTTTAATTTGGTCCTGTTCGGACAGTGGCATCTATGAGAAAACCATATAAGTCAGGTAAATTTACATTAAGCATGTGCACGACAAATGTACGAATAACTCAATAACACGCCAACCGATTCCGATAATTATTTTTTAATCGAATTCAAAACAACCGATATGTACCCGTTGGCACCAAGTCAGGATCAGATGATGGAATCGTATTCAAAAATCTGTATGTAATGAAAGTTTTCCGAAATGACGTTCACTAGGGCGGCAGCACTGAGGTGTCAGGTCCAGAAACTTGTCTAAATTCTCAGAGCGCCTATAGTTTCGTGTTCAAATGTTTTGTATGAGTTAATAAAATTATATAAAAAAATAAAAATACCTTCTAGTTACTTTTTCTTTGGGGCTAGATAATTGTGTTTCTTAGCGGGACCTCACGGCGAAGTGGCGCCAACTAGTGGCATACGTTTTCGAGAAAACCCTCATTTCAATAAAATACAGAATGTGGGTAGTAAGGTTAGGCATGAAATATAGGTACACTACAATTTTGTACAAGAATATAGCCAGCACTGCTACACTATAGTTGCCGATCTCTAAGAATGAACATTTGACAGTCTAGAAATGAGCCTTATATATATGACGTTAAGAAAAAATCGGAAAAATTACGAGTCTTACCCTCATTAATAAGGATTAATCTATAATTGCCTGGAGGCTCGTGGGAGATAAGCACTTTCTGCCACCTGCTTGCTCTTTTCGCACAGATTCTATTTTATTGTTATTCAATGATTAAGGCAATAATTTTAATCCAGTTTTAGTAATGATTGAAAACATCAACGTCATACATTATAAGAATGCAATTTATTTTATTAATCCCTGCAAGGGTTTGACAATCCAAATAAAAAAATAAGCAATCATAATCTATTATAAATAATCGCATTATTATTTATAATTTCAAGTATTCCCTATTTATATGTTAATTGTGTAGAATCTAGCTTTAAGATTTCATTTTGTTTCATACCTTTTTAGGGCAACATGTTGTTCTGTAACTAGTACAACCTTAATTGCTTACAAAGATATATTATTCTATACTATTCTGTATTAGTGTAATTAAGCAATCTGTAACGATTACATAATTAGAAATACACTATCCGTGGTTTTAAAGAGGTGCTCGAGCACTAATGTGCAAGGCGACAATAAAAGGTGCATAGCAACAAAATCAGTAAATACAATTAACTATATTGACTACAAGAACACGATTAGATTACGTGGGCTCTTAAATTGCCGACAAGAAGCAATGTAATTACGATTAGCAGTTACTTCTCTGATGCAGCATAAAATATTTCAGCTAATACGGCGAATAAATCCATAATGGCGGGTCGATGGTAAGCAAGCAGTTACAATAGCCTTTTATGCAGTAATATTAATAATACATGACGGTTGAATTAAGTATTCTAACATACAAATATTTGCACATGTAACATTTCCCATTGGTCAAAAAGTCAAATAGAAAATTTTTAATGAATATAATACCTGAACTAGAGCAATAGGCGGAGCGGCGCACAGCAAGTCATTCAAAATGTGAATAATTGTAGAGATGTCCCTCTTTGGTCGGCCATATCTGGAATTATTAAAAGTACTTAGTTTGAAAGTAAGAGGTTGTTGAACTAGAATTTCGGCCTCAGGTTCAGGTAAACTGTGATCATTGTTAACCACACAAAGGAGCGCAGATGTTTTTTCATATCCTTTGTAGCCATTACGGGTAGCACAGTGTAACAGTATAAATTGATTAAATTGACGTGGGAAAATATAACGAAAAATAGAAGCAGAAGGCAAATAAACATCCTAACATTAAGTATGTAGGAAATCTTACACAAAATAAATTACAAAGAAGATTTATGCGTCCCTACACTATAAGGAAATATGACGATGTATGAAACTTTATAAAAATGTCTCACTTATGGAATGACAAAAAAAACAATTTGAGTCATTTTTATTACCCCAACACTTTTATATTCTGTCTAACATAACTAACATAAGTGTGGACATTTTTGTACCTACTTTGTCAAAAATTCAAAATTGGAACGAAATTGTACAAGTAGGTATTTTTATACGTCGCCATATTGCATAAATCGTAAATAAATTGTTAAAACTAAGAATGGTCTGCTTACCTGTCTTGTAGTGCAGGATTCAATGTGCCAGAAAATGTCCCCGAATATATTCCCTTGCCATGGTGCTTCATGGACTCTATCACAGCTCCGGGGCCCACTTTTGAGCGAACTGACTCTTCAGCAGTTCTGAGATCTATTTTATTTGTCAGGACTTCCTTAGACAGCTTCTTCAATTTCTGTGTGAGGTTCTTTGAAGCCTCTATAAGAGCTTTAGTGTCAACAGGGGGTGTAGGGGACGCTCGCTGTGGTTTCTTAGGAGCATCAGGAGCTATGAATGGAATTTGTTTAGAAGTAGAGGGAGTGGCGTGATCCGCGTCTTCACTCTGAGCACTCGGCTGCAGTATTAGTTTCCTGGAGTTGGTTATGTAAGGCTCAGTGCGGGAAGTGGACGGCTGTGCCAGGTTGCTATTTTGTCGAATTTGCATCCTTTTCTTATGTTTAGTCACAACAGATTGCATAAACGCTTTTTGTTTGTTCTGACCAATAGGATGCTTGAATTTTGATGTTTTGTGGAGTAAATATTGGAATCTTTTATTTTTCAAAGGTTCAATACTTTGAAAAGAAGGCAATGCACCAGATGCAGCTGGAGTGCCATGGCTGGTTGTTGCCAGGTTTGAGATCTCTCTATCCATCATGGACTCGTCTTGATCCTCAAACAAGCCTTTGTCAACTGCACTGTTAAATAGGTTTTCCATAGGGTATTCATCTATGGTGCTTTCAGCTAGAAATGAGCTCTGGTCAGTAAAGTTGTCACTGTCATCACTGAGGGAGCTGTCGGGGGTGTGAGCGGGGCAGGGCGCGTGGGGCGAGCTACTGGTTGAAGGCAGCATGTCAGTGGTTAATTTACTCTTTGACAACAAATCTATCAAACTACTTTTTACAGAATTTGCGATAGCCGCTTCTCGGCTATCAGAGGTAGATGCGTCTATAGGACTGGACACCAAATTTGACAAGGACTTAATTGGAGACTGGTCATTCTCTATAGATGTGTCAGAAAGATCTGAGAGAGTACAATTTGTAGTGTCTAAAGAGTCATCCTTTGTATCACATGTTTCTTTTTTCAAATTTTCTTCAGCTAAATACAAATCGAAGGCATTTTGTAGTATTTCCAAATCTTGCTTTTGTAGGGTGTGCGTTTGTTTTGGCTGACCTAATTTCTCTGTGTCCAATGCATCTTCAGAGTGTGAAGGTTTTTCTGGAGTGTGTTGAGGGCTGGGAGTTTCCCTGGCATCTCGTTTTGAACGCACTGATGAGCTCTTGGTGGGTGTTGATGTCCTAAGGGAGCGGCTGCCACTTGCTGCACCAGAGTTCAGAGTAGACAGCTGCAGCTGAATTAACATCATGTGGTCACCTAATCTCATAGTCAAATTAAGTGGAGATTTTCCCGTCAGGAAATCATTAACTTGCGTGTCGTTGAGGGACTCCAGTGCCTGCATCACGGAGTTTTCAGGTCTTTGACTCTGTAAACAGATAACGATGTTAATAACGGATACCTAAGGGTAGAATGATGTAGTATGTAGCGTAGTAGATAAAACGTGTATTGATTAATGTCACTTTGTTGTGAAACACGTGACGGGCACGTACCAGCAGGCCCGTCTCGACGCTGGGCAGCAGGATAACGCGCGAGCCGTCTAGAAGCCCGTTCTCCTCCAGCGTGCCCTCTCGCAATTGCCTGCAACCACAAATCACCATATCGATACAATTCAAAGGACGCGGATGCGTCATCGCACCGACGCAACATTATTTCCGTGATATGTTTGACAATAGAAGCTTGGCGTCTACCATAGAGCTCACCTTTCGCGATGCAACAAGCATATTCGATCCTTAGACACTTTTAACTTCTTCGAAACGAGTTTCTTGAGGTGCTCCACTGTATTTTTACCGTTCAAGCTGATTGAGAAATTACCACCAGTGGTCGTTTGTATGTTCAGCGTTATGTCCGTCGACTGTGGGGAGCCACACCCGTAGACTTCTGTTCCCGTAGCGCGTTCCATATTTTACACATATAGTCCACTAGAATTTATAATTCGCTCACTATTTCAACGACGCACTACTTAACTAAGATTACACAGCTATTTTATTGCAAGATAGAAATAACAGGGTCACACGCCAGACCCCCAGATTTGATGTGGCCGTAGACAGTGTGACCAGTCGCCTTCGATATCCCGTTATTTTTTTTTTACAACAGCTGATGCGAAGCGGGCCTCCTTTACGTTCCGTTGTACACTTAGAAATTAATCAATATTTGAATTTAGTTATTGATTCTTTATACGGGAGTCTAAATTACAGTAAATATCATTCATATGTTAAAGTCTCATAATATAATTTACGTATAATACATGTTTTATTGCCTTTCAGTTCAGGAATATAGTGAAATTATCGTGTCTCGTCAAAACGTAACATGTCAGAAACGGAGAATCGACGTCATCAGCCTGCCTGACGTCATCATGACGTCACGCGACGCCTATCGAGGCTTTTTGTGGGAAATTTAAACTACAATTACATTCTTTTCCTCTACTAAAATGACTGGAGCAGATCAGGGATTTCCCTGTAGCAATATGTTTGTGCGTTTCATACTAATTTAATAGTCATAGTTCGATTGAGCTATATAATGTAATGTGTTTCATTGATTAAGAATGTATATACGCAGTTGAGATGCGGTGGAGTCAAAGTACAGGTAACCGCGGAAGTGACTAATCTCTTTTATTATCTGACTGATATCAATGTTTTGAATTGTAAATAACACAAAGCTAAAAAGGCTTAGATGGCTAGATATACAAACGTCGTGTGTAACGTGTTACTAATAAACACGATTTTTATTTATTTTTATAGGCAGGCCTATACTATAATGCATTTCACTGGCGGGTCACGCCCCCTAGGAACTAAGTCTAACTTATATGACGCACATCAGCGCAACCGCAAACCGCTTTGAATACATTTAAGAAAATAATATAAATATGATGGATGATGGTTCATCAACGCAACATTATTTTTCCTTTTAATAAATACCCATGTAAAACGATGGCGTCCCTCCGTAAAAGTGCAGCGACTCGACGTATGTACACAGATGCGTTTTTGTTTCCTGTTTCCAGTATTTGAGGATTATGTAAAAACGACAACATTTATCCTCAACCATTTTATTTTAGCACCGATCAATATAAAACATAAACTTAACAGCTATCACAGTTACTTATTCTTTAAATACTCAATATGATTTATGAATTATGACTAACATTTTAAATTGTTTTATCCCATTTATTTATTTCATATCCAACTGATACAAACCCAAATAAATCATTCATTACCTGACTTTTTTTATTACCTACTGTCAAAAAGGCAAAACCATATGTAGAGAATGAACGCAAATTAAAAAACTGGCAGTTTTATTTAAAAAAAATGATAAACACTATCAAATATTTCAATTTACAACACATGGCTGCATACAAAATTAAATAAATAATAATAAATATTAGACAACATTCAGATATTTTCTGTAAATAAATATAAATCACAATGAGACATCACACACACAAAAGGGTTTCAAGAAGTAAAGTGTGAGAATTATTTTACTAGTACCTAATCCGCAATGCTAAATTCTTAATTAATTTGCGACATTCTGAGACCTCTATAAAAATAAAAGTATATAAATGTAATTGAATATCTATTATTTAGGGGTTGTATTTATACAGGGTGTTTGGCTAGCGGTGTCGGAGCTTTTAAGGGCTTAAACTACAATCAATTTTATCGATAAATTACCTTACAATTTTTTTGTGTGCCAACGATAATTAAATGGTGGCCATTTTAAAATTTCAAATAGACGAATACGGGCGCACGTGATATTTCTGTCAACAGCCTCTCAACACCGTCCCCAAATGACGGTGCAACGACCGTCCCACCCTTGTGGGATGCGACCCGGCCACAGCAGCAGTAGCGGAAACGCGGGAGCAGCCACACATACTCCAGGAGGAGTATCGTTTGTATATTCAGTTCAGTGATATTTCTGGAATTATACGTTTGTTATCGGTCCTAGCCTTGCAAAAAAAATCTCGTTAGAGAGCTCATTAGATAAGCAAACTAATTAAGCTAATCGTTTGACTCAACTATTTGAACAACAAGGCTAAAAAAAAATTGTTTTATTAATAATAGTAAAAAATTCACCTTAATTTTTCAATTAATTTAATTTTGCATGAAAACTAGGTCGTTAAGATAGGTTTTTGGTGTTATTATTTATTAGTACAGTATGTTAGCTAAAAAATAACACCATAATTATACGTTATACCTTAAGTACTTTAGGAATTACAAGTGCTCAAACATACACTAAAACAGCTGCATTTAGCGTTCCCGATGCAAAATCCATAAACAAATGAATGTCAGCAGTGTACTGACTAGTGAAGTGGCCGCCTTCCATCCATCCAGTGCATGTTTGAGCACTTCTAATTCCTAAAGTACTTAAGGTATAACTGTAATTATGGTGTTGTATTTTAGCTAACATCCTGTACTAACAAATAACAACACCAAAAACCTATCTTAATGACCTAGTTTTCATGCAAAATTAAATTAATTGAAAAATTAAGGCGAATTTTTTACTATTTTTAATTAAAAAAAAAATTTATTGCCTTGTTGTTCAAATAGTTGAGTCAATGATTAACTTAATTAGTTTGCTTATCTAATGAGCTCTCTAACGAGATTTTTTTTACAAGGATATGACCGATAACAAACGTATAATTCCAGAAATATCACGTGCGCCCGTTTTCGTGTGTTTGAAATTTTGAAATGGAGGCCATTTAATTATCGTTGGCACAAAAAAAAAATTTGGTAATTTATCGATGAAATTGATTGTAGTTTAAGCCCTTAAAAGCTCCGACACCGCTAACCAAACACCCTGTATATCAGATATGAGGCATTATGTTTTAGCCAAACAATAAATTGAATTTGATAGACAAAAGTCATTAGGTAAACTATAACCAGAATAAACCATATTAAACATTCATGATTTCTAAGTAGACTTGCATTATTAATGTGAAAATATTTAATTTATATTGCACGAATATTATTATGTCATGAAATTACCTAAAGTCGACATTAAATTTATATTTACAGTCATTAAATCCGTCTAGCGTCATTGGAAAATATTTTATAAGGTTGGCAACATTCATATAATATTTAATAAATATTCGCTATGGTCCCTATTGTTATGTAGATTTGAACTTCACACAATGGCCGAGAAATGGTGCTAACATTCAGACGAACAAACTTGAACACTTAAAAATTCATGGACCGAAACTTTACGCTATAGTCAATTTTTCGTCAATAACTGAACAAATTAATTATTAAACATGTGTATACTTCAAATCAAGCTTTAAATACTAACCCCCTTATTCAAATGTCATTCAAACTCTATTTTAGTCAAAATGTGTTTTATCTCTAATATTTTCTTCGGTTACCGCGAAATAAAACTAGGAAAACGGATAAACTCGCGTATATTAACTAATTTTAACTTCATTCCGCAAACCAAAAGTGTAAAGTGTTTGAAACGTCGGAATGAAGTTAAAATTAGTTAATATACGTGAGTTTATCCGTTTTCATAGTTTTATTTCATGTTTTATCTCTGTTTTACAAATATCACAGTATTTATATCAGGGTAAAACACATTTCAACATTGAAGTTGAATAAGAAGACCGTTTCTAAGTATTCAGGGTCACATGTCACAACAACGTTCGCGGAACTGAAGCACCATTTCACTGCTAAGACATTCTGAATCTTCCATCATGGTAATAAGGTTTACGAGCCGAACTCCTGCGTGTCTCCGTCGATCTCCTCGAACACGTAGCCTCCTCGACCGTCCATCTGCAGGTAGTGGTCGTGGTGCTTCCAAAGGGACTTGCGGTGAGATACCGTGAAGAGGGAAATGCCCATCTATTTGTAAAAAACATAAGTGAGTTAGTAAAATGGAATCGTCACTACATAGTATAAAATAAAGTCACTTTTTCTGTCCCTATGTCCCTTTGTACGCTTAAATCTTTAAAACTACACAACGGATTTTGATGAAATTTTAATAGGTAGAGTAATTCAAGAGGAAGGTTTTTATGTAGGTATAGTACCCGTACGCAGCCGGGGCGGGTCGCTAGTAATTGTTATTACGGTTGTACCTCCAGCTTGCAAATGATTTTCGATTTTTTTAGTTATATCCACACAGAATCATGAGCTCTTTCGATATCAATACGCTAATGTGTTACCAAAACTTCATACAATATTACTACGCGAAGGATTTTGTATTCAAAACGTTGTATAATAAAATGGGGATATTTTTATCTCAGTAAAAATAGCTAAAATTGTTTTTGGGTACTACCGTAAAATTGCCCGATTTGTTATTTAGCTTAGAAAATATTGAATGATTATTTATAGCATGAATTGGTATATTAACAATATCAAACCACTAAGTAGCATTTTCCTTGGGGATTGGTTAAAATAAAGTAACTATGTAACAGTCAAAAAATTCCGGCGCGCGTCAGAATGTTTTTGTTCGACTAAATACGAGTAAGTGGTATGTACAGTCACCACACGGGATTGTTGAGCCACTTGCCACTGTTCGCAACTTGGTCGAATAATACAAATCGGGTTCCAACTCTTATGAGGCTGGTATCACGACTTCGGCCGAACTCTGCTGGCCAATGGGGTGGGCGTTGCTACGGTTAGCCAACGATCGCTCGCGTATTCTTCAGAAGGTGACATTACCATGGTTACGTAATAACATAAATGTTTAACCAATGATTGATCGCTATTATTCCGGAAGCTGACGTTACTATAGTTACGTTATAATTATAACATCCGCTTTAGTCCAGGATGCTTAGCCAAGTTGCCAATCGCTAGCGCTTGCTAGCGCATCGTAGTTTTTCCTCTCTGTCACTCTTTCATATTAGTGCGACAAAGAGGGAAAACTACGATGCGCTAGCCAGCGCTAGCGATTGGCAACTTGGCTAAGCACCCTGGAGACGTCAATCTAACTTCAGAGCCCTGATGGTAATTTCGTTAACTTTCGTTTTAACGGCTGTCACTGACAGGTATTTTTTCAAAGTTAGAATTTCAGTCAGAAACTTTCAAGTTTCTACTAAACATTTTTATCACAGATAAAATATAGTGAAGATTCCGTGTATTAAGACATACATGAACAAACTATTGTCATCCTTCACCCCATCTCAAGACGTATTCCATAAGGAAAAAGAGACAAATAAAGTAGCTCTACTTGGTCGTGAACTCCATCAACGACTCCATTTTCTTGAACAATGCTACCAACCTGACTAGATAAAATGTCATTACTATTAGTGATGTCCAGTCTTCAATCGTATACTTTTATCGTCAATAATATTATTTTAACCAAATTAGGTAGCGAATAAAGTAGGAATAAACCTTATTTCCTACTCAAAATCACGATCTTCTTCGATCGTGATTTCAAAATCTACATTTTAGGATAAAAATAAAATCACAAAGTTAACGAAATATTTTCTTTAATTAAAATGTCATAATGAGGGTTTCCTAAAACGTATGCCACTAGTTGGCGCCACTTAGCCGTAAGGTCCCGCTAAGAAACACAATTATCTAGCCCCAAAGAAAGACTAAGTAAATGTTTTTTTTTTTTAAATAAAGTTTAAAATTTTTAATGTATTTTTTTTAACTCATACAAAATATTTAAACCAGAAACTATAAACATAGAATTTAGACAAGTTTCTGGACCTGCTCCTGCCCTGGTGATTTCAGAAAACTCTCATTATAACATGTTTTATGGACTTATCATTCCTTAAAGCATACCTAACAATTTTGGTATGATGGCTTCTTTATAATTAAATTAATCAGTCTACACAAGTATCACATGAGCGTCATTATTAAACTAAATTTAATTTACTTGCTGGTTGACATGACATTGGATGATTACCAAATATGGTGGGTAGTACGTCAGAATGTAATCACTTATTCGCGTACCCTTGCCTGAAACAACAGCTTAAAATTGTGCGGAGCATATTTTTGAATTCTCTTTAGGGTACCAGTCGTCTGCCTTTTTGATATTTTTGACCCATAATAGCCTTTGTTCAGTGTCCAGTGGAAACCTGTTGGACATTAAAAACATCGATTCATTTTTGAGTTGACTATCAATACATTTATCGATATCACGATCGGTCTCTTAAGTACCACACTATGCGATACAAATGTTTGAATCCCACTATTTATAATTACATTACGAATGTAAATACAAATGTTTTAATCACAAAACTACACATATGTATCCGACAACAAATATTGAATAAGATTTTACTTTTTTTATAAGAGTTACTTTTACCTTAATAAGGTTCGAAATCTTAAAATTCAAGTCAAAACTAAATTGCCGGTGAAACGTAATGTCTTTATTTTGTTCATTCAGGTAACCCTGGCGGTTTTTACACCCTGGAACCACACAAGTCATCACTTTTATCACATTCCGTGCACTTATCGAACAGAAATATACATGAAAAGCTTTATTTTAATCACTTTTACTATTTGCGGTTTAGGTGCACTAGTATACACAAACAAAGATCGTTGACAGGCATTGCCGGCGTCACCCACAGATAAAATAGACTCGGTCTATCAATTTTATATGTCTATGATTTTTATGGCTATTGACAGATTATAGGATTATAGGTAGATTGTCAAACCTACCATATTTCTACAAAGGTTACATTACATAAGTTTTCAACTAACGTCAACTGAGCTGTAACGAATGATAATAAAGACAGCAATAGCATTTGTCTCTGTCAATGAAAAAAATAATTTAAAATTGCTCGATAACATGCCTATTTATATAAATATCTTGAATGGAAAAAATACCTCGCCTATTAATGTCAGATAAGTCATGGCAACCGATTTGAAGAAAATACGATTGAATTACTAAACGGTTTTAGACAAATCTATGATGAACTGTCGTTATCCAGTTTCCTCTAGGAACAACGACATCTAGCGTCTAATAATGGCCGATGACTAATCCTTAATTCTCGTAGACGAAGAAATTTTTATTATTTCAACTAGTTTTGACATACTGAAATTTTGACGCAACAAAGATTCGTATTTGACTGACATATCATCGGGGAACATCGGTCATGTCGCGATTGTGCCTACTAACGAAAAATACCGAACCCATAATATTACACGACCAAATTGCATCCATTGCCAAGTGGCTCAACATTCCCATGTGGTGACTGTACAATGTCTGAAAGGGACTTTCCGATTATAGATTATTTGTTTAATTTCATGACGCACGGGGTTATCTCTTATCAAGGAACTGACTATATGAAGCCCCAATTAATAGTTGAGGTAATTTACCACTTAACGATATTCAAGGAATTCCGAAGTCTATGCGAAATATTCCTAAGACAGGCAGTCGAAGTCATTCGAAATGTTACAGAGTGAGGAACAATAAGGGAAACAAAAGCAAATGTTATGCTCATAGTTCTCAAAAATAGATTGAGCCTTATGGTTAACGTTTTCCCCCTTTGTCATGTTTGGCCATAAAATCCCATGTTGGTAGTACTGCGCCATTAGAAATATTATACAAGCTGCCATGATGCTCAAAAATATCTGAATTTGCACTCTAACGTCTTGACAATAGAGGCTTGCGCAGATGTTTGTGAAAATCCTGGTCGCACCGATATGTTTGATAGCGACTGTACTATCAAAGTACCGATTTGTTAAATGAACGTTGAACGTGCGTTGGATGAACGTTGATGAACGAATGAACGTTGTCCATTGTAATAACATTCCTTTCCTTCATCGACGGATACGTCAGAAGTTTCTAGATACATTTTATATTATCTGTGTTTACGTACCTCTCTGCAGTACTGATACATCTGCCCCTCAACGTCTACCGACACAGCGCTGGTGCATTCGTCCAAGATGGCGAATTGCGGCTCATGGTAGAACAGACGGGCCATCTGGAACAAGTTGCATATTCAGTGTTTTTTCTTGATAGGTTTAAAATTTTCGCGATTTTTTAAATTAAAGCTCCGTAAATTAATTAAAGAAGATGGAAAAAATCAGTTGGACAGAAAAGAAAAGCAATGAGGATGTTCTGAATATAGTCCGGGAAAAAAGATCCTTGCTGGAAACTATTGAAAACAGGAGAGGAAGAATGTTGGGTCATCTCATACGACACCATGAATATATAAAAACTATTATAGAGGGAAAAATAGAAGGAAAAAGGAAAAGAGGAAGACCAAGGAGGACTTATATGGACCAAGTAAAAGAAAAGTTAAATGTTTCATCATATCAACAGGTCAAACGAAAAGCTGAATGTAGAATAAGATGGAAATTACTCCACCAACAAGAGCCTAGCTCTTAAAGTGAATGATGATGATGAAAATTAATTAAAGCGACATAAGTACATAACAGTACAAATTGAATAGGTCATTAAACAAAAACTAAACATCACGTCATCAACGTGTCACGGTTTGACACAGTATCTCTTGTTTAGTACCAGGAAAATGTCGATTCAACGACGTTACCTATACGATTTAAGGTGGTTCCCAGGACCGTATGAACTATTCAATAAATCTAAATCTCGGATTATGCGCAATACAGTCCTAATCAGATATGTCGGATCGGCAAAGATGTTCATATATATCTAAACATGCACTGATACTTAAGGCCTATACATATGCGAGCACCCTGGCCGCTTCGTTATATCTGATAGCGACTGTAATACTACTATGTACTATATTTATTAAACATATTAAAGGATTAGCCGGGACTGGAAGCAATCCCTTAAGGGTGCGGCTCCACTGAGCTGTGCAAAATTTACCAATTACATTCTTCAAATCTGAATTCCAAAAACACTGTGATGCAGTCTCATTGGCCGAGCTCCCACAGTTCCGCTCCGCTCCGCATCAGTGGAGCCGCACCCTATAAAGCTGACCGTTTATATAGCTAGTAGATACCGACAGATAAATGGCTGTCAGCGATATTAAAAACGATTTTTTATAAACGTTGTCTAATGTCTATGGTTTCACGCTTCAACATAGCTAAGCTAATTTCCAATAAAAAGTATAACATTGCTATTGTTTTTTTTTTCTAAACGATTCAATCGCGATGTCATTCTGTCAAAATTCAACATGTTTATTTAACAGTTGTATAAAAAGTTAGTATAATTATAATTAGGCATTAAAACGCTTGCCCCTTATATGCAGCAGTCACGTAAATATTTAAATACATAATTAGACGCAGTAGTCCACCGATGTCCCGTACAAACATGGTTTTTCTCAAAATTGGGGGTTTATCGAAGTTCTCTTTCGCGACCAGAGGAGTCAAAAATTGTTCCAAAAAATATATAGGTATTAACTAATAACTCGGAAGAAAACTCATATTATCGGAATATACACGCGTTTGTACGGGACAGCCCATGAAATGCTCCATTAACTATGGGGAAAACATAGATTTCTTTCAAAGAGGTTGAGAGTGTCTTTTGTAAAGTTACGAATCAATGAAATGGTAGTAATGGTAGTAATTGATGGTCTATTCAATATCCCCGCCGGTGTTCAGGTAGTAAACTATGAGTACGGCGACCCATTCAACTCATTGTGTTTGGCGAAGGGTCCATTTCAGTTGAGATTTCTTTTGTTTTCAATAATCTTATAGAATGAAAGCTAAGCACAGCTACAGTGTATTAAAACACAATTGAAAATCATTGAGTACTTGATGTAAAAGAATTGGTCAAGTAGGTAGACCGTTGGCAGACATTATCGGTATCTTTCTGTTGAAAACAAAGAGAGGACTATAATGATTTAAATAAAGGGCATTTTTGAGATTATTGCTATGGTTCACAAAACTATCTATTAATAAAAAGTGAATGAATGACGACTATAACTAGAGACCTTTATTCTTTTTAAGAGATCTAATAAAGGATACCCCACGCTAAGGATTACTGCGAAAAAAAATCATCTCCACTTTACGAGTAAGGAAGATACCCGTTTTTTTGTATATTTCATACTACCATTTTGTTGGCGTGATTAGTATGTATAGTTGTATACCTATACTTAATTGTAGATTTCTAATTTCTAGTACTAACGGCCACTGAGCTATGGCTGCGGCCAGGCCAGACAGACGGCCAGACGCATATGGCGAAACTATAAGGGTTCCTTTACTACGGAACCCTAAAAATGTGTTAATAGACTTACAGCTATCCGTTGTTTCTCGCCGCCCGACAATACGTCCATCCAGTCTTCGACGGCGTCCCAGCCGCCCTCGCGACTGGTCAGGTAAGCCAGCTGCACGATTTCTAAGAACCTACGAGTTAATCGCAAAAATGTATATTATCAACTATAAAGCACGCTTAGTCTTATAAATAAATAAATAAATAAAATAAATATCTTGGGACACCTTACACAAATCAACCTAGTCCCACGGTAAGCTCAATTAAGGCTTGTGTTGTGGGTACCAGGCGATGATATATATAATAGATAGATACGTATAGATACTTAGATACATACACAGCCATGACCAAGGAACAAACATTTGTGATAAATAAATACACAAAGAATGCCCTCGCCAGGATTCGAACCCGGAACCTCCAGCTTCGTAGACAGGGTCACTACCAATTAGGCTACAGAGGATTATAAGCCACTCATATGATATGTAAAAATTAAGCACAAACACTTACAGGCAAAAAACAAAGGGCATATAGTATAAGGAAGAAGACACATTTATCAGCACGCGTACGCATTTTTAACCGACTTCAAAAAGGAGGAGGTTTACAATTCGACGAAATCTTTTTTTTTTTTTATGTATGTTCCCCGATTGCTCGAAGACGCGTGGACCGATTTGGAAAATTCTTTTTTTGTTTGAAAGGGTATACCTTCTAGTTGGTCCCGTTGTCGTCCGGTCCAGATCTGATGATGGGATCCTGGAGAAATCGAGGGAACTCTTCAAATGTTGTAGGCACACAAGACATTTTTCATTTATTTTCGAAAGCCAATCAAGTGTTTGCGTCTAGTAATGAACGTCTTAAGTCAGTGAGCTGATGATGGAAGGTACAACTCCTTAGAGATTAGGAGTTGGGCAATAATTCTTTAAATATAACACGTTTCATGGTTTTTGGAAGCTATTCCAGTATTTGCCTTTAGGTGGTCATAGGTTCATGTTGGTGAGCTGATGATGGAAGGTACAACTCCTTAACGATTAGGAGTTAGAGGATAATTCTTTAAATATAACATATTACATGTATTTTGGAAGCTATTCAAGTATTTGCCTTTAGGTGGTCATAGGCTCATGTTGGTGAGCTGATGATGGAAGGTACAACTCCTTAGCGATTAGGAGTTGGGCAATAATTCTTTAAATATAACACATTTCATGGTTTTTGGAAGCTATTCAAGTATTTGCCTTTAGGTGGTCATAGGCTCATGTTGAAGAGCTGATGATGGAAGGTACAACTCCTTAGCGATTAGGAGTTGGGCAATAATTCTTTAAATATAACACGTTTCATGGTTTTTGGAAGCTATTCCAGTATTTGCCTTTAGGTGGTCATAGGCTCATGTTGGTGAGCTGATGATGGAAGGTACAACTCCTTAACGATTAGGAGTAAGAGGATAATTCTTTAAATATAACATATTACATGTATTTTGGAAGCTATTCAAGTATTTGCCTTTAGGTGGTCATAGGCTCATGTAGCTGATGATGGAACGTACAACTCCTTAGCGATTAGGAGTTGGTCAATAATTCTTTAAATACACCATATTTCATGTTTTTTTAAGCTATTCGAGTATTTGCCTTTAGGTGGTCATAGGCTCATGTTGGTGAGCTGATGATGGAAGGTACAACTCCTTAGCGATTAGGAGTTGGGCAATAATTCTTTAAATAGAACACGTTTCATGGTTTGTGGAAGCTATTCCAGTATTTGCCTTTAGGTGGTCATAGATTCATGTTGGTGAGCTGATGATGGAAGGTACAACTCCTTAACGATTAGGAGTTAGAGGATAATTCTTTAAATATAACATATTACATGTATTTTGGAAGCTATTCAAGTATTTGCCTTTAGGTGGTCATAGGCGCATGTTGGTGAGCTGATGATGGAAGGTACAACTCCTTAGCGATTAGGAGTTGGGCAACAATTCTTTAAATACAACATATTTCATGTTTTTAAGCTATTCGAGTATTTGCCTTTAGGTGGTCATAGGCTCATGTTGGTGAGCTGATGATGGAAGGGACAACTCCTTAGCGATTAGGAGTTGGGGGATAATTCTCACTAAGCGGAATACTAACTCAAGTCATTAAAAGCCCCCGCTTTCGGGGTCGGGCTTCTAACACTCTCGTTGGTAATACCGTAGGTACTTAATTACCTCCCTAGATGCACAATGTACTTTTACTGAACCTATTTTATATTTATACTATACTAAAAAGCAAAAAATAAAATATTTTAAAAATAAAAATTAAACCGCCTTCAAAAATACGCTGGAACTAAAAAGTGCAAAATAATTTTGGTTCCTACCACTTAGGATTTCCTACCCAAACCTTTAAACCTTTTACCCTATTCATTGAAATAAAATATGATTCCTAGGTACCCCACTGATCTCAGTGAAGTCGGTGCCAAGACACAGAACAACAACAACTAAATAATATGACGTATACACTTCATAATATTAATAATATTTTGATTTAATTCATAATATTTTGAAGAGTATTGCTTAACCCTAAAATAATAACTAACCCTAAAATATGAGTGTGATGTAGCCTGTGGACGTATTTGTCTTGGCACCGACTTCACTGAGATCAGTGGGGTACCTAGGAATCATATTTTATTTCAATGAATAGGGTAAAAGGTTTAAAGGTTTGGGTAGGAAATCCTAAGTGGTAGGAACCAAAATTATTTTGCACTTTTTAGTTCCAGCGTATTTTTGAAGGCGGTTTAATTTTTATTTTTAAAATATTTTATGTATATAGAAAATGTCAGTTTAGTATGGGGCATCGTCCAGCTTTCCGCACGCGTACGCATGCTTACACGTTTCATACTAAACGGCCAATTTTATTAGACAAAATGCGTAAGCATGCTGATAAATGTGTCTTCACCCTTATGCGAATGACTGTGTGGTATAAAACGCTGCATATTTATGAAATAACAGAAGTGTTATATAAATTATTTACACTACTATATGACAGGTCAATTACTTCATCAATATAATTTCCGTAAAGTACAGTCAAGTGCAAAAATAAGTATCGAAAGAATCCGCTCATAAATATGTTACGACGTTCTTATTACACAGAATTAGAGTGCACCGGGACGTATTTTTGAACATTTTTGTGTACACTTTATTTTGTCTTTGACTGTACCTAGATACAAACGATCAATAGTCACACCATAAGAGTTTTTTGTGTCTTTTTAGAACGGAAACCTAAAAAGATAAGAAGGTTCATGAATTTTTGCTATAGAACTTAAGTTTAAAAATACCTGTTGAGTTGCTCGTCAGTCCGTCCGCGGCGCACCATCTCATCTCGCGTCTGGGGGTAGATCACCTGTACAGCAAACAAAAAATGTAAAAAAATCTTGTTATGCTCTATCTGTCTTTCCGAGACAGGTTTGTGGCTTTCATTCACTAAAGAAAAGGATGCTTATCCAACTGAACTAGACATGTTATTTAGAATTGCACGTTTTGGAGTTTTTGGACAAACTATAAGGAATCTTTATTTTTAAACGACTTCAGAAAAGGATAAAATTCTCAATTGGACTGATATTTTAGTTATTCTTCAAAATATTAGATGAGATGTTTATAAAAAAAATTGAAATCTACAGGGTGCTTAGCCAAGTTGCCAATCGCTAACGCTTAATCGTCAATCGTAAACGAAAGGCAGCTAACTGTCTTTGTCGCACTAATATGAAAGAGTTACAGAGAGGGAAAACTACGATACGCTACTAAGCGTTAGCGATTGGCAACTTGGCTAAGCACCCTGATCAGTGATCACTAAAGTAGGAATATATCGCCTTGAGAGAAAAACGTCAATTGCGGAACAAAAGAGCATCATAAATATCAGTCAATTTTAGTTTCACTGCAAAACGGATTACGGAAGGGACATCTCAAATCTCCAAGGTATACTATGTGTTAAATCAACTTTTTTCTGTCTGTTATTACCATGGTTACGGTTGCCTGAGTCACAGTGGTTTTATGCATAATTATGAGACTTAACCCTTTGCACGCCGAACACGAACCCAACTCGTAAGTTTCGCAGTTGTGATCTTAAACTCTATCGATAACCTATTAGAGTTCAAATTTAAACGAATACTGTTTTACGTCGGCGTGCAAAGGGTTAAACTATGCAGACATGCATTATTCTGGTGTTAATAAAACCTTTCCTTGGTGGGACATCTACAATCATGGACTTTATACATGTTTGTATAAATTAAGTAGCATAATTTTGTATAAAACCAGCGTGACTCATGCGACCGCAACCATGACAAAACGTTGATTCACCCCTATCAACAGGTTACCTGATCCCTAAGAGTTCCAAGGGTCATGTAAGGTCTCTGCGGCACGTAGAACAGTTTGCCTTTGGGAGGCTTGGTCAGACTGCCGCCGAAGATAGGCCACAGTTCTCCCAGCATACGGAACATTGACGATTTGCCGCAACCGTTGGGTCCGCATACAAGAACGTTAATTCCTGACCTACAACATTACATTCATTACTGTAATTTAGTATATGTGATAGTTTTTACTAAAACGACCCACTTTGTCGCTTACCATAAAGACGAGATTTCCTTGTATCTTCATATGAATAAACTGACAAAGCGGCTTTATGGCAAACGACAAAGTGGGACGTTTTACTAAACTCACTCACATATACACGGTGGAATTTAATCGGTGAACAGGAACCCATTTTTCTAATTCAGTAATCGATGGCGGTCACGTTTATGTAGTACTTACGTGGAACCGTTTTTTTTTAGCATATTTTTTTTTTTTATGTTGAAATTAAAATTTATTGTCACCCTACTAATGGTTTAGTCTGAAAAGTTTAATACCTCTTTTCAAACTATCAGCCATAGAAACTTAAAACATAAATGAATAATAACCACTCACATGTTTTAATTTTTGCGATAGACTCTATTCCTATGTAAAATAAGAGCGATGCATGGCTGATAGTTTGAAAAGAGGTATTAAACTTTTCAGACTAAACCATTAGTAGGGTGACAATAAATTTTAATTTCAACATAAAAATTTGTTATGCTAAAAAAAAAACTTGGTTCCACTTAAGTACTACATAAACGTGACCGCCATCGATTACTGAATTAGAAAAATGGGTTCCTGTTCACCGATTAAATTCCACCGTGTATACAGCGGCAATTATACTTGGTCGTTCGCCACACATTGTCGTTTGCCTGGCAGCCTCGTACTTTGATTAGGTGATCGAATTAGACGAATGACCAAGTGTAATTGGCGCATACGAGAGGTTCTACATTGGGTAGATTATACACAAGCTATGTAGGATTCTTTAGCCAAATAATGTATGTAAAGGGTGTTATAGGCTGGCTAGCCAACCCGTCAAAATAGTCACTTTTGGGTAGAGCGTACGTAGAAAGTGTGATAAATCAATATTTTATATTGATTTAAACTTTCACGATTATCACTCATATTTTAAAGACAAACGGAAACTTTTTAACGTAAACTTACGTTTACGCGATTAAGACCTGTTTGTCTTTAAAATATGAATCAATATTTTACTGTCCAGTTACAAGAACATGGGCCAATTATACTTATTGGTATAGCTGATTTGCCTTGGATTAATGTAAAACACAAGACAAATAGTGATAGAAATCAGACCGCAATGTTTTATTAACAGCATACATAAGTAATTCAACTGGCCGCTCCGGGCGTTAATCCCAACTGACTGGTAGAAAAACACACCACTCATGTTGGGTGACGTCACTCACTTGACTTCGAAGGATAGCTCCTTTATGAGCACGTCTCCATTGGGCGTGACAAGTGGGACACGATCGAAACGGATGATTTTATCCTGGTAGATGATGCGGCCGGCGCCTGGTGCCATCAGCATCGGCGTTGCTGGAGAAAGTATCATCATTATTACTGTCCTTGGGAACGAGGGCTTCGATATTTTTTGCCAACAGGCGGCGCTACGTAGGCGTGAGGTCCAAACAGCTGTCAGATTTAAAGGTTCTGAACGTAAAATATCGAAATTCTATTGTATTTGGCAGTTTATTAGAAAAATTACGACTAGAAAACGGTCGACGAACTGAAGATTGAGCTCCAAATCAGGGGCGTAAAGTCACTGGTACTAAAGAATTACTAGAACTTTGTTCATTTCGTGGGAATTGACTTGGAACTGATTTTTTTATTTATTTTAGAAAACAATATTCCTAAAGTAATGGCTTTAAGAATAAATAAACCAAAAATTCTATAAAATAAAATTCGCGTATTTATTTTGACAGTTCGTTAGACCTCACGCCATCGCCATGCGGCCATCTCACCGCCCCAGTGGCAAAAAAAGTGTCAAAAACCCTCATTGGTAAATTTATGTATGTATGTATGTAAATTCTTTATTGCACACAAATAAAACAGGTAAAAAAATACACAGCAATTCAAAAAGGTACAAGGGCGAACTTATCCCTGTAAGGGATCTCTTCCAGTTAACCTCCGGTCAAAGACCTCCAGTCACTTCCAGTTAAATTTCGATGTGACCTTCAGGCATCTGAGTGAGTGGAACACGGAATGCTCCTTGAGTAAGTGTATTATAACATGGTCATACAGCTCTGCGATTTACTAACGTAATATTTAAGTTATTGTACCAAATGTCGTAGATAAGCTTTTTGAATGACACTGTTTTCCGGTACAGATATATTAACATATGGGGTATCGCAAGGATCAGTCTTTGGGCCACTTTTCTTTACTCGCGCTTCAATCACTTACCCCCGTTTCCGTTCTCCGCCTGCCCGACCATTGTCCTAGTGTATTTTCCCTGATTGACCTCAGCTAAGACAGTACGTAGCTGCGTCACTCTCGAGGTGAGACCGGCTAGTTTGCTCAGTTCACGCCCGGAGAGAACCAGACGACCAATAGCCTCGGCCATCTTAACCAGCATACGCCCGTACGTGTAGTAATGCTATTGAAATAGTTACCCCAAATTAATACTCGTAATAATATATTTATTTTATATCGAGGGCTGGCTGGGTGGTCAAACCCGATAAGTCGAGGTAAACCGGTTTTTAAAATATTGAATTATATGACACTGACGTGAGGTTATTGTTTCAATGAAAAATATTTCGACTTATCGGGTGTGACCACCCAACCCTTGATATTGCTTTATTTTTATGTAAGTAGAGAACACTATCATTAATGAGACGTGACTTGGCAGTACCTTAAACCTATCATTTTCAGTTCCAGTAGTGAGCAGATTGTGGTCTGTGACGAAGAACGGCCGTGAAACCGCGTAGAAGCCGACGACAATCGCAACATCTGCATAACAAAACATGTATTTTTATAAAATCGTATCTAAGCGAAAAACGAAACGCATTTAATAGTTTTAGGAGGCAAAAGGCATGAACTAGCCGCCTTCTTCATAAACGTCTCCTAATTTAACAAGCCGCTGTATTGATTATAATAAAACACAGAGTAAAATTTACCATAGACTAAAATATATTTCTTTTTTTTTTGTTAATACCATCTCAGATACACACAAGTACAGACAGTTAGAACGGCGCTGGTAGTACTTATTTTGATACTTATTTAACAGTTTACCCCATTCGCTTGCTCAATATGTCTATCATCATCATTTATTTCATCAAGTCTATAAGAGCGATAGGGACACACAACACTTAGCGGCTTGCTAAGTTAAGATACGTTTATGAATATTTAAGAGAGTAAAAGTGCAATCGGTAAGTAAAGTTATTTGCCCCAGCTACTTATACTCACACTTGGCGATAATGTTGTCGATGAAGCCCATGCCGACGCGGAAGTTGAGGAAGTTGCGGAGATGCCGCGTCAGCTTGTAGAAGCTCGCTAGCAGCGTCAGTTGCTCTCGATGGTTGCCCTGGTAACATAATTATACTCTTTTACCCGGAGGCCACGGTCAAGAGTTCCCACTAAGTTTAACCTTTTTCACTTATCATGCTCAAAAAGTGATTTATTTTAGGCTTTTAAAGCGGCACTAAAGTAGCATTTAGCAATAGGGAAACATGTTGATTGTTTAAACATATATAGTAGACCAATCAAAACAAGTCACCATTTTAAATGTACGAAACATAACATGACAACAACAGTCCTACTGATTGATTATTTTTTCTTAGATAATGTTTAAATTATTTGTATTACAACTTTGTATTTTGCAACAACTAATCTCAAATATCAGCATTCAAACAGGAAATACGAGCTGTTTTCAGTACGAACGTCACCACCATAAAAAACGTTTATAAACATATAATAATATAGTCTTCGTTTGTACTTGAAATACATGTGTTTTATCCTGTTTATTCTCGCAACAAAAATGAAAACTAGACTGTATAAATGAATCCAGCCTAAATAGGCCATGATTATTACCCCTCGAAGTATTATCTATCCCTATTTCCGATGTTCACTCCAGCCGTCGGTAGTGGTAGAAAAGGTAATCCCGACGATTCTAAATTATTCATGTTTATGCATTTAGGAGAAAAACAAACGAGGAAGTGCTTAATTTAGTCCAAGAAAAAAGAGCTATCTTAGCAACAATAGAAAACCGAAGAGGGAGAATGTTTGGCCACCTTGTACGACATGACAATTTCATCAAAATTCTATTCTATTAAGAAGAGCAGATAGAAGCAAGGAGGGGAAGGGGAAGGCCGCGAAGGGCGTATGTAGACCAACTGAAGGAAAAGGCACAGGTCAGGTCATACAAGGAGGTAAAAGAATTGACGACAGAGAGAGATGGTGATTACTCCACCGACAAGGGCACAGCCCTTAAATAGGATGATGATGATGATGATGCATTTAGGCCCTGCTTCATCATCCCCGGATAAAATATATCAGTCAAGATGAATGTTGGCTCTCCTTTTCATTTATGTGCCTGGGGAAAACGATAGCGATAATTTTATCTTACGGATATATTTATCTGATACAGGCCGGTAATGAAGTACTTAGTAAGCGCATAATGTCACCTGTGACCGTCCACGGTAGTAGAAGGCCGAAACGAAGCATAGGTTTAATCATTCTTCCGTATGTTTGTATATCTCTCGGTCCAACGATACTCAATCCGATTGGGGCGCGAGGCCTTTACCTCGTAGAGCCACAAATAAAGGCCGTGTGTCGACGGCAGTAAGAATACATTTGTCATCACCTCAACTCTTCCCGCGGGTGTCGTAAGAGTCGACTAAGGGATTGAAGTGTCACCGGTCATTCTTTGATAGAAGATTGATTATGGGCGTATCGTAGAGTTCTCATCGAATTCCGTAACGATGATTATATTTTCCTACTAAGTGCCTATATTGACGTCATTTTACATTTTAGTACTTTTAAAATCAGTTTTTTCGTCAAATATATTCTTGCATTTGACAAATCAATTAACATGCAACAATGAAAAACCATTCAGTAATTATGATGACAATGTCAAAGAGCAAAATGTTATACAAAGTTAGAATATTTGTAAACACCAACCACTAACAAGAAATATCAACGTCAAGGTCGACCACATTTTGTAAGCGCATTGTAGTTTGTGAACTAAATACTTGTCTAGAAAAAGCTTTGTATTTAATTTTGAATCGAAATACGCAACAACTAAAAATCTTGTTCAAGATTTTTTAACTTTAACAAAGTTTATAGACATTTATCATTGGCCATCAATGTTGAAAGATAGAAAACAGACAACGTGTCGGACATTGCTCCAAACAATTTTTTTATTTTCTTATGAGAGTACTTTTGCACACAAGCGTTTTTTTAGTACAGTCAAGTGAAAAAATAAGTATCGAAAGAACCCGCTCATAAATATGTTACGGCGTTCTTATTACACAGAATTAGAGTGCACTGGGACATATTTTTGAACATTTTCGTGTAAACCTTATTTTGTCTTTGACTGTACATGGAATTTAAATGTGTAGATACTTTATAATAACTGTTTTAGTACAGTAATATCTTTTACCTACGGTTACTATTACTGGAGTGTATTGCATGCCCCTAAACGTCCTTATCTAATGCCAGTCTTTCGGCGATGATTGAAAGACAATGTGACTTCTTCAATCAATCAACTATAAAATAATATTTGTGAGAAATAATCACTATCAGTTTTTCGAAGTTGTTTTTTATTACTTTCGAAGTTAGGCTTGACATTTACATAAATATTCAAATGCAATTTGAAATCTGAACGTTCTACGTAAGAATAGTTTATAGTGTAACAAAGACCTAGAATAAATTAAAGATTACTAAAGATTTTGTTTACTTTAATTACAACTGACAAGTAGTATTTTGTTTACGTACCTGATAGAAAGCGATTTCTTCTGAATTCGTAATGAGCCTGGAGTTTACATATCTGAATTCACCCTCTAGTTTCTGCTCTTGAACGGTAAGACGAGCTGTAAAAGAAAAATTAGTTTATTACTTACTAGCACAAAACAGCGGCCATACCGCGGATTTCAAAATCAGCAAATGAGGATTTGTCTCTCTCACTCTAATAACGCCTTTGTTGGAGTGACAGAGAAAAATCCTCGAAATATACGAATTTCTATTTTCGCGGTACTAGGCCAGATTATAAAATCAATAACCAAAATAAGACATCAACCGACCTGTGGGTTTCCTGAGGTAAGTCAGGAATACTCCAGATACGAGCAGGTACGCCATCATTATGCCAGGAGTCTGAAAAAAAAATCATTGGACAACTTTACATACGTTCTAGCTCCAACCTCACGTTGGATAAAATTAAGGCTTGTGTTGTTGGTAATAGGATTTAAAAATGACATAATTTCCACTTCCACCAACCATCTAGATGAGATAAATCTTATTGGCATCTTAGGATTTTACCAATATCCAGTTTTGTGCTGCTACTGTTACGAGAACAGCAGGCCGTAAGTAATAAAATGTATGAGAATGATAGATTCGTACGAAAAGTCACGTGACCATTTCCATACATGATTATGGTCACGTGACTTATCGCTTATCGTATACGATTGCAGAATAGCATCTTGGCTAGGCTAGCTGTACTCTATAATTCGATTTCTCGCACTTGTCGAATTATAAATGGACACAGTTGTCAAGGTTCTTCACGAGATGTATAAAAGTTTCTGTCAAAAGTCACAATTTTATACAAGCTTCTATCGTCAACTGTAGTAATTTATTAAGAGATAGGAAGTTAAACTGATATGATTACGTTCTGTTTACAAGTTCCTGTGGTCACTTTCAGACTCCATCGTCATGATATCATCATGTTGCATTATTGTATACTTATAATTATCATCCAATTTACACATGCAAATTCGACTCTATCGCTAAGGTATACGCGGCTAAGATCGGATGACCACAATAACTACTAAAATAGTAGCATTTTTTCCTCACTGGCTATATTATATTATACATGACGCCATTTCACCCCGCCCCTCTCGCTAGTATGCAGCAGCCCCTCAGCCGCATCAGTCGTGAGCTACGACCGTTTAAAAAAAAATGCATTTTTTCGGGAATTTTTGGAGATCCGATCTTTAACAGGAAGCTATGCACCTTCTACTCCTTACTTTAGAGTTGAAATTAGATACTAGTCCGATCTTAAGCCAAGAAGGTTTTTCGGTTGGGTGTCTTGGAAAAAAAAATAGTGCAAGTTTGAGTGTCGATTACTCCTAAGCTGTTCGGCTGAGCGGCATCAAGTAAATTTATATTGAAAGCTTGATTTCTTCTTTATCATGTACATCACACATCTGCAGGTAAAAGTTAGTGAGAATAAATTTATGTTTTTTTTTGTGATATCCTTTCAACTCACCGAAAAATAGTCCGGTCTTACCCGGGTGTACCTTAATTATGGAAATGCGGGAAATGGATCAAATTTAACTCGCAAGGTTTGATGAACGACAAAATCCGATATATGTAAAACTAAAGTAAAAGATTGTACATGCTTGTGTATCGCCATCAGATATATCAAGCGGCCACGGTCAATAATATCTCAACATACACTCTGACGTGACGTGACGTGACGTGACGCACTATGGCCGCTTCGATATATCTGATGTCGACTGTAAAATACTTACACTGACGCCCAGATTGACAGTCAGTCTGTACAGATAAATGCTAATGTCCAGAATAGGCTTGCTAATGTTGCTATACAGATCGACAACCGTCTCGCAGAACTTGTCTATGTCTGTGGTGAGTAACTGATCTGCATTCGATATCCGGTTGTCCAGATTCGTCACTTGGTAGTACGTAAAACCTCTGCAATAGAAAACATATCACATCACATCACTGCTGAACGTAGGTCTCTCCTATTATTCTTTATGCATCTGGAGGTAAATGCCCATAATTGCCACGCCGGGCAAGTGGGTTGGGGGATCGAAATAGTGTGTTCACTATGATGACGCTGCTGCCCATCACAAATCTGCAATAAATGAATGGTCAGAGACATTTCAGTCCCTTAGTCGATTCTTACGATACACAAGGGAAGAATTGGGGTAGCGTGAAATGTATTGTTATTCTACAGACATTTATAATCTGCCTGAATTCGAAATCAATGAGTCAGAATATTTAAGGCCGAAAAAACAGTTGAATGACGCCAAGTGTAGATAATTTATTATATTGTTTGAGGAGCTTCTCAACTAGGTTCGATGATGAAACCGCCTCAGTAATCTAGTTAGGGGTAGTAAAGCTTAAGGATTTGGGTTCGAATCCCGATAACATCGTCTATGGAACGATACTGACACCGCTGGATGGATGACGACCTACATGAGATTAGACATGGGGTGTAACTTTCCGCCATTTTCTTGGTTGACTAGCTTAATCATTCCGTGATGTTCCAATCTTAGCAATAAACATGGTTGTTGTTCTTTACTGTGATAGTTGTAGATGTATGTTCATAGCGAGAAATTAGAAAGTTTGTATTATAGAATAAAACTTTCTAACTGGGGTTGCCGATGAGATGCATTTACCACTGCACTGCTGACTAGCAATATTCGAAAGTTTAGCATTTACGACTTGGTAAGTGTTTATAAATGATCGATTATTACGTTATAAAATTAACTTTTATTTCTGTTTAGAACCGACGAATTTGTTGAAGGCGCGGAACAATGCATATACAATGTATAACAAAAATACTTATATAATATATAGAATATTAAAAATACTATAATATAGAAAACAATAAAATGAAGTAAGTTAAGACACTGGGATTAAAATAGAATAAAGCTAAGTATAGAAACGACATAAATTTCTTCGACTCCGAAATTACATTCTCATAACATGACGGACTATAGAAACGTGTTCAAGACGGCCTTCAAGTCCCGTACTCATGTTTCATATTTATTTAATTAAGAGCGGTATTAGCAGAAACCACATAATATTGAGCTACCTAAAAGTCGCAATCTCTGCTACATCGCAATCCATTAATATTTAGTGCCTACCTTCAATCATTATCAATCTTTAGTACTTAATTTTATATATTTTTTCGAATAGCATTTTTTGGCCAGCGATTGGTTTTTTGTATTCCCCTGGCGAGTCTCCGGGTCTCCAATAGTAACTTGAAAAATAAACTTTGATTATTTATACATATTTCCATGCAATTTGCCATGTTACTCTTCATAATGTAATATAATAGTATTCATTTTTTTATACTTAGTCACACCCGTCATTTTTTATACGCGAAATCCAACGAGGGTGAATCTAAAAAACCGATCACTGATTGATGACACATTATTAATAACCGGAAGGCAACTATCTGATAGATTTTAGTATCTCTTGCACATATGGGTACACTGTACAACATAACAAACTCATAATAGGCGTAGACGTAGGCTTATACGTCATACGGAAAGTTCATAGACTGAGACTGACTTAATGAATTTTAATATGCAAATACTGATGAATTTGCATATTAAAATTCACGGCTTTGTAGTGTTGTATTATATAGATATGTGAACTTTAGGCACAAACTCTCATTTAAGTAGTTTTCCAGACATACCGAGGCCGACGCAAAACGGATCGCAGGTTGGAAGAAGCTAATGTGCGTAAATATTCACTGTAATATAAACAATGCAGTTTCTAACAGTGTTTATAAATAATGTTTCCCAGTAAGAAACATTTGAAAACATTTTTTAATAAATTGTTTAAGTAATATGTGTAGTCTAGTGAATATTTTGTTAACACATTTTTTCAAAATGGCCGATTTATGGACACTCTAATTTAGTTTTAAAACGTTTTAATACAATTGAGTTTTACATTTATTTTAAAAGAAAAACAAGGTTTCATGGAATATAATGTTTTTTCATCTGCGGTAACTCTTCTCCCGAGTCGTAATGTCAAACACGTTGCGTAAACGCGTTTAGTTGTTTATGCAACATCTTAAGTATTTGGTACTATATAGCTTCGTTATGTTCGGTTGGAAAAAACCCTCTCTACACATATCAATACAAATGATTCAATGAAGTCTTTTGAAGGTAACATTTATTCGCGCGCCGTAGGTAAGAGGTACCTTATTATCTAATCTTAATTAACACTCACGATGTGTGAGCACATGGAATACAAATAATCAGATAATGGTGGATAACTTGGATACAGAGGTTAATAATAGCCATACTCGTATTGTAAATACGAAACAATAACAATCTATAATTGAATTTAAAGACTAGGCTCTCTGAAACATGTCGCGCGTTGTGACCAAGACACTCGAGTTTTACCGTTTAATTATATTTAGGTATAATAACATTTATTATTAAATACCTAGTTTCTTTATTTCAATAGAGTGATATTGACATACCTACCTAATTTCTAAGCTGGCTTTGTTTAAATAAATTATGCTATCGATCTTCACCTCGGACATAGGTGATCTTGGTCGTTTTTTTTTTTTTTGTTTTTCTTTGGTATATGACATCTAATATTTATAAAAATTATGTTATGTTATGATACAATAATTGATACAATCATTTTAATTATTAATTACATTGAAGTAGGTTTTTATATAAATGTAGGCATTTCATATAAATATGATATGATCCATAAAATTTCACAATATAGCTATTTCTATATCTACAGTTTTTTTCTAACCACCGTTGTCTATAATTGTACGTACACCGTCATAATTAAGTAAGGTAAAATCTCAAGACAACCAACAATCATCTTTTTAGTCTATAGTTTTCATTACGATAGATAACATTAACATTAATTATGGCCCATCCGTTGGTTGTGACATAAATCCTGCAATGTGCGTCACACATAAATTACAGAAAGCTACTACACCTACTAACGTTTATTACAGCAACCACTGCTACTATTAGTAATAGTCAGTAAAATAACCGAGGTAGAAGTCTGACTAGCCCTACCATGAGATTCCGCTACATCATTAAGTCCCGTTTACTTTCTATCCGTCTCGCTCGGACTCGCGTGGGTGCATTCAAACCAAGCGAAAATTCGCTATTCTAACCTCCCACTCTACGAAATTCGATCGTTACACAAAACGTGATTGGTTGATTTCGTAGAGCGGGGGATAGAACAGCGAATGCTGTTTTGGTCTGAATGCACCCTAATAGTTCGAGCGAGCCGATACCGATACTTACAAAGTTATGGTACGGCTACTGAGTTACTAGAATGTCGTTGTACGTTGCCATATAGGTCCCTATCTAATTTATAGAAAAGTGTTTGTAACTAACACGGACGTACAAACAGTCAAAAATGAATAAGAGTAAAAAACGAATCGGCGTGCAATTTATTAGTGCGACTAAGTATTTATAATTAAATCTGAAACAGTTTATTTATAAAGAGAAATGAAATGACGGATGTTCAGCTTGATGATACAAATGCATGTAAATAACGACCATCGAAGTATAACGAAACGACCCTTGATCCCGCCTCTACGCTGGTAATTATACTAAACAGTAAAATTTACGGCAGTCCTGAGCAACTTTAAACCACGGTAATAAAGTCTAAAATTGCTTAAAACATTTATAGCATGATGAATAATGTGGCTATTCAACGCTTGATATCTATTAGGTTTTATACGGATCCCAACGTACTAAAAAAACGAAAATTGTCGACATCGTCGACGACCAGATGGCATTTTAAGAGATGTTACATACCTAAATACCAAGTTATAGATTTCTTTAATTTAAGATACAAAACACACCTATGGTGCTCTCACATTGGCTTCTCAAAATGTGATAGGTATAACATCATGTTTCTCTCTATGACATTCTAGTGTTCTATAACATTGTCCTTGTTACATATGTTATTGATTGTTATATTATATTATTTTGTTGTTACATTATAACAGATATAACATCCAATGTGGGAACACCATCAAGTGGATCTACTTAAGTATAAGCATTTCTTTAAAGCTGTCAGTAATATAATGGAAAACATCAATCAGTTTTTTAGTTGTTTAGCGAATCGGTGAACGGACCATTGTAGGGCATAGTCCACTTGTATGACGGTACCTATGCGGATGTAAGTAATATAAGTAAATTGTGTATTTACTTTACAAAATACCTGTTCCACGACGTGTTTCTATCGCGTTAAATACTGGTATATATCGCAGTATTTTCGTCATTGTGAAGTTTTAGAAGTAGGTAGGCACTGTTTGTTAATTGGTATTTATCTAGACTTTTTATTTAGACGTATGCAGGATAAGAAATCAATATTGATTTAACATTTTGACCGCCACTGTTGGCTTTATGCGACATCGGATAGTCGTGCTAAGGACAGCGACGTTAGATATTAGTTACAGCCGAAGGCTTTTCTGACGTTATAATAAGTTATAAGAGCTTTAGGCATCGCAGCTGTATGTAGGCTTATGATTATGACATATATCCCCGCGAGATAGTCTATCCGTCCCTCTTATTAATACAGTGAGTAAAAGACGGCAAATCTATCTCGCAGCGGTATACTGTCGCACCAATCATGTGCTAAGCCTACTGAGCAAAGTTCAATTTCGTTTAAATAATGCAATCGCGTGGCGTGACGCATCATTATTGTTCAACGCTAGGTATTGGAAAGGTTAAAACAATACGTAACGAAAATGCTATCTCGATGACATTTATAATTCCGTAAAACCTAGTATCTAGCAGATCTTAAGATAATATAATTAATAAATAAGCAGTCTATCTGACCTTGAGCTCGAATCAGTAGCACAGGATTATCACCAGAATAAACATTCAGTGCGAATTGATAATAGTCTGTAATTATAGCGTGCACGCTAAAATTGTTTACTATCGAAAAATAGCAACATGAAAAATGTATAAGGAAAATAAGAGTGAAATAATCTGAACCTATTATTAGTTTTGATATACCTACCATGCACTTTACCCTATTTACTCTCTCTTCCATCCTTCAGCAGCCTGCTTTCTGGGGTTAAGAGGGCCTTTGAGTAAAGAAAGTTAAAATACCGGTGATAAAATAGTACCTCTACCTATCTGCTGTTACCTTACGAAACAGAATTCTGATGACGAAGATTATGGTGTTTTTTATACGCAAAAATATATTTTTCTCTCGCGGAAATTGCTGCATAAGGCAGATCGGTCAATGTAGACATGCCTCGTACTAAGTAATAGCTCGCGCGCCAGAAAGTTTGATACCAAAATCATCAGCCAATCATCTTATATTAGTGTCCACTAACTAACGTAACCATCTGACTCTATTTAGTTGAGATATCACTTTCTGTGCTATTCGAAAGTTCTAAATACCCATTTCCGAAATTGTTAAATTTAATCATTCAGACACCACGTTCGTAAACTAAAAGTTGTGGCTGTGTACTTATAGAAGAGCATCGGAACCACGGAATATTAGCGGAAGTGGTGATTGTCTACCTTCACTTGGATTAATTCATAGAAATGCAATTCATAGCCCTTGTTGTATGTCTGGGTACTTATGTATAAATAAGAATGAAATGTGCACAAATGGGCACAACAAAGACCACGGTTTTTTTTAATACAGATGTGAAATGATTGTAGGTCCATGACCATAATAATCAATGGCTTGACTGGCCATAATGTGGTTAGCAGCGCCATCTATCTCAAATCGTGATTAACCCCTGGAGTGCTTAGGACGGATCCATCACAAGCTATTTGGACTATAATTCAAAATAATCAAAATCATTAATTGACAAGCGAGTTTTTGACAGTTGCGTTCCAGGTAACCAACTTTGCAATGTTCCAACTGTTCAATGTACTAATGAAATAAGGATATGTCCTCAGCCCAAGTCATCAAGTGGTGATTGATATACAGTTACAAATAGTATGTAAGGTATTATTTATAAATTATAATACTCACTTCATATATTGTTGGTACAAATACAGTGATAAGTTTGTTCGGATCCTTAGTTTACATTCACCTATACTCCATTTCAGTACATTGTTGACTAATGATATCTGAAACAAATAAACCAAAGCTGTAGTTTTGAATAGGCTACTTGACTCATATCAAATTTAGTGCAAAAAATTATTATTTTCAGTAGTATTTATTGAAAAGATCAATATTTTTCGATTACGGTGTATTAAAAGTGTTTGATGGGTACATATTTTTTATTGAAAAATTTGTTTTATTTTTTTTTATTTCGTACTCTGAAAACGGTGTCGGCCATGATGTGACGTCATAGGATCTTAAACTTACTTCATGTCGAATCTAAAAGTATTAATAGACGTTCGAATATGGTCCACTCCGCACCGCGAACTTGGTCCGCTTCCTAAGTGCGGTCGACTCGCCACACCATCGCACCGTTCAAAAACGGTCCAGTGCTTTTCGTGCTACTAGACATTGATCACGTCGATATGCCTCCGATTTTATCCAAAAAAGCTAAAATCGCGTTAGTTGTGGCAACCATCGTCGCTACAACACCAATTAACAGACAGAAAAAAAAAATAAAAGAATGGCCAAAATTGTATTTAAAAGGCAGAGAGTCATATAGTTATATGCGACTTATTAGAGACCTCGATGACGAAGATTTTCGTACATATTTTCGCATGAATTCTGATGCATTTGCTGAATTGCTTGGAAAATTTTCGAATTTTTTGTTTACTTTTAATTAATTACCTACAAATAAAGCGCGGAACGGTGCGGTGGCGCCATCCACACGAGCGAACTTGGTACGGACCGCAACAAATCCTGTGGGAAAACCATCGAACCGACCGCACCGTCAATAATAATAATAATGTCAGCGGACCGCTGAACACACCATCTAATTTGGTACGGAGCGGACCATGTTTGCGGTGCGGTGCGGACCATATTCGAACGTCTGTTAATACTTAAATGTTTGTTTTCGGTTTGAGTGACGTCACACCACAGATAATCTAAGCATTAACATGGCTAGTATCGTTTTCGCGCGGTAACGAAAGTTTAAATTTTAAGTTATAATTTTGCGGTTTTCTAGGTCGTAAAAAAATATATTTATATTTTTTTTCTGTTAATCAGACAATGATTAATAATATAAGACAAACTTTAAAAATGGGTCAAGTAGCCTATTGAAGTAATTAAGGGAGTACCACACTGAATATGGCAAGAAAGCAAAACAAAATTTGTTAGTTTTGGAACCAATGTTGTTGTTCAATGTTCCAAACTTATTAACACTCCCATATGACCATAAGCCCAATTCTATGGAGCCGGCTAATTAATCTATAGGTAAACCAACTGTCATACTCATATACAATATATAACTTACCAATTATTTATATTCTATAGATCACTTACCAAAGGCATAGCAGCAAAGAATTGCATCAACCTTGATTTGAACTCCTGTTTGTTCATTGTGATTATAGATCTTGAACAAAATAAAATAAATTATACAATACAATAAGATGGTTTTAGTTAGGTTGAAATCACATAAAGCATTCCATAGTATGTACTGTGTCATATTACTAACTCTCTATCAATTGACCATAGTTTTACAGAAAACAACCAACATTTTGTCAACCTGAATTAAGCTTTATGATGTTGAGTTTGGTCGCTTTCTGCAGTGACAAAAAAATTGAGGTTGGTTGTTTTCTGTATAACTACAGTCTGGACAATGGTTGCATGCATTTGAATTTTTACATATTGTCAACTAATTTTCCTAAAAGTTGAAACTGTTTTAACACTTTAATGCATGTTGTTCCAACATACAAGATTGTTATAAACTCTACTCTGTTGACAATTGTCTAACTATAAGATTTAAACAAATAATTTCATTTATGTCCATGCAATTAAAGCTAGATAATAGATAGTGTTTGCCTGAGAGGCTGACATAGGTACAAATAGGGATACATCTGAAATTGTACAATTCTGATATTGCACTTTTGATTATGTTAATTCTAGATATTCTATTTCATCCATATTATCTATTGAACTTTTAGGGTAGTAAAGGTGGCATGGTTTATTCAATGTATTATGGTACTGAATTGTATTGTATTGTATTGTATTGCATTAATCAAAGAGTATAGGGAACAGGGAATGCAATAAATAAGGCATAACTCTCCATGGAGTAAATGATTTAATGCATTATTTGTTCTTCTGTAAACATTTTAAGTTGTCAATTAGGGTTGGTTATTTCAAAGAGCATTATTAATGCAGTTGTCTACACACAACAAACAATTTTCCTTTGAAATTGTACAACAAATCGTCGGTTGACATGCAAAAGTCACGAAGTAACAAATACCTACTTGAAATAAAGCTCATGGCTCAGTTCTAATTCGATACTAACATACAAGGTTGCTAAGAGTAGTGACAGTTTTTATAGTTGTCAGCAGACGAAATATAGTTTTCATATTGTTTAAAAATGATGTTTTTGCTTTTAAACATTAATATAAGGTTGATTTTTATTTACCATAATAAATATAATGTTTTGTAATGTGTAATTTTGCATAATCAACAACTATATTTGTAGTGTAATTCCATTTTGTTTTATTCATTAAAACTGACCTATGCTCTGTTAGCCAGGTCTGGAATAATTAAGTTATACAATGACATTGAAATTTTGTAACATTCCTGTAACCAATTCTCTGGTTTTATTTATTGTTCAATTATTTTTTAATTCTACTTAACAAGAAATTAAAATTGAACTATTTAATAATAAATTATATGCCTGCTGATTACTATTGTATTTTAGGAAGTCATTTTTTTATATAAATCTTATATTGTACAATTTTCTAACATAACAGTTCATGGCCATATTATGCAAAATCTAAATGTTCTTGAATGGCATTATGTACAAATAAAAAATGTATTTATTGTAGAGTATCAAGACAATAATTATACAATATTATTAAAAGAATTAGTGTTTTCAAAGATATTGTGTATTCAACCAACACTTTAATTGTCATCAATATCAAAGAAGATAAATCCTATTTGATGTTGATAATGATGATATGCTGTGTATTCTATACTGGTATGTTGATTGAATTGTTGTTTCTTATCTTTCTTCTTAGATGTCACATAGATCAGCTAGCTTCTAGGTAAGTATAGGTCTCTTGGCATTTCATATTTTACGTAATTATATTTAAGACTTACCCTTCTATAAGAGTAGTATGCTGGATCAGCCACAGATCGCACATCGATCTTGCTACCAGGGATAGGGCTATGAGTGCCATGAAGCCACTCTCCTTTGACCAAAACCCGGGTACCATGATCTTCCATAATGCCTTTAGTTCTGCGAAAAACCTGGCATCAACCTGTGCTTTAGGAGACTTTTTATGTCTCTCCTTTATCATATACTGAATCTGCTCTTCTGGCGACAAACGCCCCGGTCTAGCACGTTTATTTTGGCTGCAAAATACAACATTTTAATAACTCACGGTTATTCGCAATCACAAAAGTTTCAACGATTCCACAACACTTAATTACCTCGTAAACAATAATTGTGAATGGAAAACCACTTTAGCTAACACCACTAAGTGAATCTCACCTTGATTTGAGCGAGTTTTTAATCGCCCAAGCTCCTATTGCGGCTGAGGCTGCAAGGGCGATTTTAACATCGGTCCTACTTGTTATTTTACTGAAATTCGGCGCCATGATTTTAAGTGAAATTAGAAATCTTTATTTTTTGCAAAACAGCATCTAGTTAATAAACTTTCATCACGTACGCAACACTACGATTATGTGCACTTCGCACGACAATGAATGGATATCGTTGTTCGTCGTCAAGTCAAACTTGACTTTTGAGTGACGTGAGCCGTCAGCCGTCAGCCGTCATGTAATTGCTGTAATTGACGTTTTATCAGTGCTACCAGGAAACAAAATATGGAAAAGAATTATGCTCGCGTCTAAAGGCCGGTTCGCACGTATTAAGTTGTCAAGTAATTCACTTTTTTATTGCGACTTGGAGCGTGTAAGTATATTTATTTATAATTTAATTTAGTAATAAGTTACTAGTTAATATTTTGTGGCTTTTGCACACGGCCCCGCGAACTTCGAAATCCGCAAATTTCGAAGATATGTTTCTCTCACTCTAATGACGCCTTCGTTGGAGTGACAGAGAAAAATCCTCGAAATTTATGAATTTTGATTTTCGCGGTAATAGGCCAAATAAATAAATTGCGCGAGGTGCGTTGAGTTTAGAGTATTATATTCTTTGGTGAGAAATTAAACTAAGTAAAACCTCTGTGTCACGTCACGGATCATTGCGGACTTGTGGTTGGTCGTGTAACCTTATTTTATAAATCTGTAACTGGCAATCCTGGCAATCAAATAGATACATAAATAAAAATAAATTATTAAATTGACTTATATGTCTATGACACAGATAAAATATAGGGAAGATTCCGTGTATTAAGACATACCTGAACAAACTATTGTCATCCTTTACCATCTCAGGATGTATTCCATAAGGAAAAAGAGACAAACAAGGTAGTTCTACTCGGTCGTGAACTATATCACCGACTCCATTTTCTTGAACAATGCTACCAACCTGACTAGATAAAATGGACGTAGTTACACAATAACGTTCCAACCCACATGAGTTTGACATAAAAATTGATGACTTTGGCAGTTGACAGAAAGTTTAGATTTTAATGACAAACTCATGTGGGTTGGAACGTTATTGTGTAACTACGTCCAAATGTCATTACTATTAGTGTTGTCCAGTCTTCATCGTATGCTTTTATCGGCAATAATAATATTTTTACCAAATTAGGTAGCGATAAACAGTGCGAATAAACCTTATTTCCTACCCAGAATCACGATCTTCTGCGATCCTTAATATGTCATGATTTCTAAATCTACACTTTAGGATAAAAATAAAATCACAAAATTAATGAAATATTTTCTTTAATTAAAATGTCAAATGTCATAAGAAGTGTTCTGTCTAAAACGTATGCCACTAGTTGGCGCCACTTAGCGGTAAGATCCCGCTAAGAAACACAATTATCTAGCCTCAAAGAACAACTAACTAGAAGAAGGTCATTTTATTTTTTACATAATTTTATTAACTTGTACAAATCATTTAAACACGAAACTATAGGCGCTCTGAGAATTTAGACAAGTTTCTGGACCTGACGCCTCAGTGCTGCCGCCCTGATGAACGGCATTTCAGAAAACCCTCATTATAACATGTTTTACGGAACTTATCATCCCTTAAAGCATACCTAACAATTTTCGTATGATGGCTTCTTTATAATTAATCAGTCTACACAAGTATCACATGAGTGTCATTATTAAACTAAACTTACTTTACTTTCTGGTTGACATGACATTGGATGATTACCAAATATGGTGGGTACTACGTCAGAATGTAATCACTTATGGGTACGCCCTTGCCTGAAACAACAGCTTAAAAATGTGCGGAGCATATTTTTGAATACTTTTTAGGGCACCAGTCGTCTGCCTTTTTGATATTTTTGACCCATATTAGCCTTTGTTCAGTGTCCTGTGGAAACCTGTTGGAAATTAAAAACATCGATTCATTTTCTGAGTTGGCTATCAATAGATTTATCGATATCACGATCGATCTCTTAAGTACAACACTATGCAATACAAATATTTGAATCCCACTATTTATAATTACATTACGAATGCAAAAACGAATGGTTAATTCACAAAACTACACACATGTATCCGGCAACAAATATTGAATAAGATTTTCAGTTACTTTTACCTTAATAAGGTTCGAAATTTTAAAATTCAAGTAAAAACTAAATTACCGGTGAAACGTAATGTCTTTATTTTGTTCATTCAGGTAACCCTGGCGGTTTTTACACCATGGAACCACACAAGTCATCACTTTTATCACATTCCGTGCACTTATCGAACAGAAATATACATGAAAAGCTTTATTTTAATCACTTTTACTATTTGCGGTTTAGGTGCACTAGTATAGCCAAACAAAGATCGTTGACAGGCATTGCTGGCGTCACCCACAGATATAATAGACTCGGTCTATTAAATTAATAAGTCTATGGTCTATGAAATTGAACATAGTTTTGCAGAAAGCGACCAACTCCGAGTTTTTGTCAAGATTAGTCGCTTTCTGTGTTATCAAAAAATTGCTGTTGGTTGTTTTCTGCATAATTATGGTCCACCCATTGACAGTTATATATGAGAAAACGAAGATGGGGGTTCTGCAAAAGGATAAAGTGGTAGATCTTATCTCTCGAGAATCTTAAATCTCGGATCCTAAGAAACGGTTTAAATTAAGCTAAGTATTAGACTGGGTTAAGTTATAAATTATAATAAAGGGTCCGCCAAATAACATTTTTTTTTTTAATGCTATAAAAAAAAACTACTAAATATTTTGAACATATTGTGAAAACACAAATCAAATTATTTATTAACTAAATATTTTGATTTGTACTTTTAATTTTTCTCCAGGGTCCCGTTTTATAAAGTTACAAGTTACAATTTTACAGGCGTTTACTGGCAACACTTGCCCCGTTTTTTACAATTTGCGTTTTATAAAAGTACTATGTTACAATTTTACAAGTTACAGGTACAAGTGCCTGTAGCTCAGCCATAGACAAAAATACAGGAGTTTAATAGTTTTAAACTCGTAATCGAACAAGTGTTTTATAAAAATATTGTAAATAACAAGTGTAGGTGTGGTAGACTTGTAACAAAAACTAACGTACGTCTTGAGTCCTGTAACCGCAACTACAAGTTCAATTTTCCCAGTTATTTCGTGTGCTACAGACGTTTGCTCGTAATACTGTTGAAATTATTCGCTTTCTGAGAGATTCTTCATAGTTTTGGCCAACTACCACGAACTCCGAAAACCGCAAACGACGATTTGTCTTTGTCACTTCTAACAAGGCAATATTAGAGTGAAAGAGAAAAATAATCGAAATTTGCGGATTTCCGAGTTTGCGGTAGGGCCGCTGACTATGACTACACTTTTTTTACTTATGTCTGGAGCATAAGGTCTAAAGTTATATATATTATTATATTTATTCCCTTGACTGTGGCCCTACCGCGAAAAACGAAATTCATAGAATTCAAGGATTTGTCTCTCTCACTCTAATGACGCCTTCGTTTGAGTGACAGAGAAAAACCCTCGAAATTTACGAATTTCGATTTTCGCGGTAGGGCCGCTGTACCCCGATAGTGTTGACCGAGACTGTTTCAGCTCCTAATAAATTTGGACTTTCGGAGTCGGACACCGTACGACTTCATAGAGCAAATGAACTCCACACAAATTTAGAACATCTCTCTCATCGTTTTGTTCTGCGGCACTACTGCAATTTTCGCAAATTTTGAGGATTTGTCTCTGTCACTTTAATGAAGCCTTCGTTGGAGTTACGGCGAAAAAACTTCGAAATTTACGAATTTTGAATTTCGCGGCAGAAGGGCTGATTTTCCATCAAAATAAACATACATAATCTGTGGATACGATTATTTATGTCAGTTTTTATTTTTAATTAGTGATGTCCGTCACGCCTGTAGATGTTACTTGTAATCGAGATTTACTATGGTTCATTACAATTGTAAATTTTTGTGTGTATTTATAAAACACCTGTAATAGTTCATAGTGCATTACAGGTTCCTGTAGCCTGTACACTTGTAGCCTGTATCTTGTAACTTTATAAAACGGGACCCAGTAGTCACACTACTTAATACTATATAAATTATAAATATTAGATGTCATATACCAAAGAAAAACGACCAAGATCACCTATGTCCGAGGTGGGGATCGAACCCACGTACTCAGCTTTCGCGGCTGATGCCTGTACCCCTCGGCCACTCGGTCTTAGCAACCACCGGTCAAATTTCTCGGGTATATGCAATTCCTTACAAGGCTAGGCGCCTTTGACCATTCTCTAAGGGCAAGCACTAACTACATGCTTGCACCTCCTATTTAGAATACTTTACAGTTTTCTAGAATAGCTAGAGAGAGATGGTGCTGCCATCTATTGAACATATTGTGAAAACACAAATCAAATTATTTATTAACTAAATATTTTGATTTGTACTTTTAATTTTTCTCCAGTAGTCACACTACTTAATACTATATAAATTATAAATATTAGATGTCATATACCAAAGAAAAACGACCAAGATCACCTATGTCCGAGGTGGGGATCGAACCCACGTACTCAGCTTTCGCGGCTGATGCCTGTACCCCTCGGCCACTCGGTCTTAGCAACCACCGGTCAAATTTCTCGGGTATATGCAATCCCTTACAAGGCTAGGCGCCTTTGACCATTCTCTAAGGGCAAGCACTAACTACATGCTTGCACCTCCTATTTAGAATACTTTACAGTTTTCTAGAATAGCTAGAGAGAGATGGTGCTGCCATCTATTGAACATATTGTGAAAACACAAATCAAATTATTTATTAACTAAATATTTTGATTTGTACTTTTAATTTTTCTCCAGTAGTCACACTACTTAATACTATATAAATTATAAATATTAGATGTCATATACCAAAGAAAAACGACCAAGATCACCTATGTCCGAGGTGGGGATCGAACCCACGTACTCAGCTTTCGCGGCTGATGCCTGTACCCCTCGGCCACTCGGTCTTAGCAACCACCGGTCAAATTTCTCGGGTATATGCAATCCCTTACAAGGCTAGGCGCCTTTGACCATTCTCTAAGGGCAAGCACTAACTACATGCTTGCACCTCCTATTTACGTGGGTTCGATCCCCACATCGGACATAGGTGATCTTGGTCGTTTTTCTTTGGTATGTGACATCTAATATTTATAATTTATATAGTATTAAGTAGTGTGACTACTGGAGAAAAATTAAAAGTACAAATCAAAATATTTAGTTAATAAATAATTTGATTTGTGTTTTCACAATATGTTCAATAGATGGCAGCACCATCTCTCTCTAGCTATTCTAGAAAACTGTAAAGTATTCTAAATAGGAGGTGCAAGCATGTAGTTAGTGCTTGCCCTTAGAGAATGGTCAAAGGCGCCTAGCCTTGTAAGGGATTGCATATACCCGAGAAATTTGACCGGTGGTTGCTAAGACCGAGTGGCCGAGGGGTACAGGCATCAGCCGCGAAAGCTGAGTACGTGGGTTCGATCCCCACCTCGGACATAGGTGATCTTGGTCGTTTTTCTTTGGTATATGACATCTAATATTTATAATTACTAAATATTTTCTCAATTTTTTTTTTATTGAATGTACAATCCTTCCGGTTAATAATGGAAAATAATTTCATTCGAATGGCTGCCTCGGCTGGCCATGCAGTAGCCTACACGATCGGTCCAATTTTTAAGCACATTATCGATTGTGTGCAGCTGTATTTCACCAATGGCTTCACGAATATTGTCCTTTAAAGCGTCAATTGTCTCTGGCTTGTCGGCGTAACACTTATCTTTTACGGCACCCCACAAATAATAGTCCAACGGTGTCAAATCGCAGCTCCGAGGTGGCCAAACGACATCAGCTCTGCGGCTGATAATGCGATCTTCAAAAACAGGGCGCAAAACATCGAGTGTAGCTTCGGCTGTGTGTGTGGCACGTAGCGCCGTCGCACAGTGGAACGACTTCATACTAAAGACGTGACATTCACTTATGATACTAACTATGCTCACTGATGAATATTATATGATTTTTCATAATAAGGTATCATGAAATGTCAGGTTTAGCTTTTTAATGGTTTATTATTGCATTGCAATGATCATAAAAATGGAACCTAATTTCGACTTTACAGTTGGACTTTCTGAAGCGTTATGTTTGTGAACTAAATTGCGAAGTATTAATAACGTTATTTATGTATGTTTTTTATCCGATACAGTATTTTACTATTTTATTACGTATTTCAAATATTAAAAACCGAAAAAAGTAAGTATTTTACACATGAGGGATACTTCAAGGGGCGGAGTCCGCTCGTAACCTATTTTTAAGGATTTAGAAAAAACGCCACCGTTTCCCCGGGTAGTGTTGTATATATTCTGAAAGCTTAACTTTTTCTTATTACTTCCCGATAAATTTTATGGCCGCCTATAACCACCTTTTAAAATAAATTACGAAAATGTATTTGATTTATTAACGCCTGCAAACATGAGTATAGCAACTATGCAACGATTCGCAATTCTACAAAATATGGTAAGGATAATTATAATTTTGACTCCTTGACGACGCCGACGTCCTCCGTCAATCAAATCGCTATCGTGCAACGCAATATATTATAATTATTATTTCAAAATGAAGTGGCAGTGTATAAAAACAAATAGGTATTTATACAATTTGATAAAAGACTATATTTTTAAAAAGCGTCAAGTGGTTATTGATAAAATATTAGATTCACATTTTCAAGATGTACCTCCTACCCTGAAACCGTAAGTACCCACATACTTATAATATCTAAATCTATATCAATATTATAAATGCCAAAGTAGGTGTTCTTGTTTGCGTGCCTATAATAAGTACCTACGAATTTAATAAGTATTTTGATAATATAATAAGAGCCTTACAAGTAAGTTTATGTTTTTAGGGTTCTGTAAACAAATAATAAAAACGGGACCCTATTACTGAGACTTCGCTTTCCGTCTGACGACGATCAGGCTGTATCTGTATCTTATTTTTAATTAAAATCTTTTTCCCATAGATCTGTTTCGAAAAAAATTGCAAAAATTGTTGACACAGCCAAAATGAAGAAAAAACTGTGCCACTATAATGAACAAAAGTTTTTGGATACACACAAGGATTGGCTGGACAGAAAAATTGAATGGCCTAATGTCGAACCTAAGGGTAGGTCTTCTGTAGAAGAGCAAAAGGCGCCAAACAAACAATTTGAAGAATTAAGTGACCGGCAAAAAGTTCGACGAACTCAACCACTGCAAATGATACCACCCGAGGAAATAAGTTACGTTGCGTCAAAACATCTCAAAGACCCTGATGCTAAATTTATATATGCTTTTATTCAGGACCATCCCAATCATCACAAGTCTGTTCGAAATTATTGTGACTCGTTGTTGAAAAATAAACCTAAAAGCATTGGAAAGGATGACGCATTAGAGCTTTACATCAACACAAATCTTACAAAAGAATCTTATAAACAAATAAGACTGAAAGCTAATGAAATAGTTCCTGATTTATTTCCCAGTTACTATCAACTACACCAAGCAAAACAAGAATGCTACTTGCCGGATGATAAGATAACGATCTCTGAAGTGCACGCTAAAGTTGAGTTACAGGAACTGTTGAACAAAACTGTATCAAGAATTTCCGAACATATTGCTTTGGATACTAATCAAAATTTGAATTTGACTTTAGTCTCTAAATGGGGATGCGATGGTGCTTCAGGCCAATCACGATATAAACAAAAATTTTCTGACGGAACTTCCGACGATTCCTCGATATTCACGTGTAGCTTGGTGCCCCTTAAATTATTTGACGAAAATACTGGTACTGTCTTTTGGGAAAGTCCTTCACCATCATCATGCCGATTTTGTCGTCCAATTTCATTTCGTTTTGCTAAAGAAAGTAAAGGTCTAACTACGCGATCAGTAAACGAAATTAACCAAGAAATCGAACAATTACTCCCATTCCATTTGAAAAACGCAACTGTAAATTACAAATTAATGTTTACTATGGTGGATACAAAAATTTGTAATGATTTAACAGACACAAAATCAGCCATGAGATGTTTTATTTGCAAGGCAACCCCAAAAATTATGAATGAACTCGATAAAATAGACCAAATGAAAGTTAACTCAGAGTACTATTGTTTTGGTATATCACCCCTTCATGCATGGATTCGAAGCTTCGAATGTTTTCTCCACATATCTTATAAGCAAAATTTAGCAGTTTGGCGCGCTCAAGGAGATGATAAATTAAAAGTGGCACAGCGAAAACAAGAGATCCAACAAAAGTTTAGGGAAAAGTTAGGTCTCCTCGTTGATATTGTTAAACAAGGAGCTGGAAACACCAATGACGGAAACACTGCGCGAAGTTTTTTCAGAAACTATAATGTTAGTGCTGAAATTACAGGACTTGATCCAGAACTGTTAAAGAGGTTTTGCGTCATTCTAGAACTTTTGTCTTGCTCACGGATTCAAATTGACGAGCAAAAGTTCAAGAAATATATAAGAAAAACTGCAAAATTATATACAAATAAGTATAAATGGTATCGCATGCCCGTCACCGTTCACAAAATCCTAATCCATGGAGCAGATATTGTAAAATATAACTCTCTGGTACCTATTGGCATGCTGTCAGAAGAGGCACAGGAGACTAACCATAAAATTATAAGGTATGTGAGACTCCATCATACGCGGAAGATCTCCAGGAAGCATAGTAACATGGATCTTATTCACGAGTTACTGTTAAGGTCCGATCCATTGCTATCCAGTAAACTACAGCGCAATGTAAAAATAACTTTGCATACAGAAGCCAAAAACCTCATCAAGTCAGCGGATTGCAATTGCGAATTTCAGTTTGTAGATTTTTAAAATGTAAATATGATTTGTATATAGATATTGATTATTTGTAGATTTATAAATGTAAATAAGATTTGTATATACCTATTGAATCATCGCAGTTTCATTAATCTTCCTGTCGATTACGTTACAGACGTTTATGGATTATTTAACATTTATTTGGTACTGAAAACAAACATAAAAACACTTAATTTAACTAAAAAGATGTTAATTTAATCATAACATTCGTATCTTTTTAATTAAACGCCTGATAATAATCGATGAGCAATGTCACAACCACACCGCCAAACAGTAATTTAAACAGCTGTGAGGCACTCGATACTGAGACACTGAACGTGTCTTATTTAAAAAAGTATATATTATTTTTAAATTTTTTGTACACCAATATGATCATAAAAGACATTTCGCTAAATTAACTAAAAAAAACAAATTTTCTAGAAAAATAATTTATTTGTATTTTTTTCGATATGTTCTCGATATAATTTTCTTAATATATAAACATTTTTCTATCATCAATCTATTGATGAGTGTGCACGCCAATTTTCGCTGCTGAAAGTTAACACAATCGAAAGTTATAGTCAAATTACGAACATAAGGTACTCATGTCAGGCTAAATGTATAGAGTCGTTCCACTGTGCGTCGTCGTCCTGTTGAAACCAAATGTTGCCAATATCCTCCTCTTCAATTTTTGTGAACAAAAATTCGTTCAACATGGCCCGATAACGATCGCCATTGACTGTAACGGCCACTCCTAGCTCATTTTCGAAGAAAAATGGCCCAATTATGCCTCTGGACCTGGTTGTTCAAGCGTATACACAACCATATTCGTTCAGCGGAAGGATAAAACTAATTATCTGTCAAATCAGACATGAGCTAAGTGTTACCATTCGCGAAATAAGCACTAGTTGAAAAAAAAAAGTTATTTGGCGGACCCGTTAGTATTTAAATATCTTGTTCATCATTAGTGCAAGTCCCACCGGGGTCCCATGGGCTATGTATCATACAGGATATTACAAAAATGGCGATACAAGATAGTAAAAGATGAATCTATTAATGATTTTGAAAAACTTTTACTATGGGACCAAGTGTGAAAGCTCAAGAAAAAAAACGACGCTTCCATTATATTTGTATAATACCATAGAAATACGCTAAGATAGTAAAAGTTATGAAGAGAAACACCAGATAGTATCTTGCACAGGTTTATTTCAAAACTTAACTTCTTATAGCACTCTAGTTTAACACAAAATAAATTTTAGCAAAACGAAGCTCTCTCATTACAATTGCCGAACCTTCATCTTTTTTCTCTCTAACTCTAACCAAAAAGCGCGGCAACGCCGCTCCACTTGTCAAACATTAAAAAAAAACAAACTAAAACTACGTTCAGATATTACAATATCTAATAATAGGTTGACCAAAATGTAGCTATGGAAGCGTCGATTTTTTCTAGCAAGTACCGTGGGTTGGTAAGTAACGTTTATAAGTATATTTTCTCGACATGATTGACGGATGCGAGCTTGGACTACTTTACGTATGGAGTAAACTAACGTAAACGTTAAGTACCTACTTGCCAACTCCCAGTACGGCCTCGACACTTTATAAGAAGTAATAGGTACCTAAACCGTTTGTTATGACTTATAAAGTTTAAGACTACGTTTACATTGGCGTTTGCTTGACATGATTGATGGATTGGAGGGAGTTTGGACTACTTTACGTATGGAGTAAAAAAGTAACGTAACGTACTTGCGAACTCACGGTACGGCGTCTGCACTATTTTGTCACGTAACACAGATGACAATTTCATCAAGTTTCCAGGAAAAATGCTTATAAATTGTACATGCGTTAGGCCTCACACAAGCTCACATCGATACATTTAGGTTTCAACGATTCTTCATTGTAAATAAGTATGTGTACAGTTGACGTATACATTTGTAAGTTCATGAAAAGTAACGCAGGAGACAAAAAATATGTCGATGTAAAAGTAAATACCTAAACTGTTTGTTTAAATTATGATTATTATGTTTTGTTGAAATTATGACTAAGTATGAGTTTATGACTACCGATTCCGGATAAAAATATAATAAAAATCCTTTGTTATTGTTATTAAAATTTAATTTACTGACTAAATAACAAAAACCACCACCAGTAAACACACTTTTATAAATTATATAGATATATACTTATTTAAGAAATTAATAATCTTCGTCTTCATAATAATATCGGGATCTATTAGCCAGTAATCCATTCTGAATTCTTCCACCTAAATCAGGATGAATAATTGTAAACAGTTTCACTGCTCGCTCTTGTAAATTTTTGGCTGCCCCTCCCAAGCTAAACAAGATATTCGCAACCAATCGGCTTCGCTCGTCCTTTGTCATCTCTTGAGTGTAAAGCTCAGTCGCTTGATCAAAGTTATTGGGGAGATCTTGGTATATTTCTATTAACTGGGGTCTCTTCGGGTCCTTGTAGGGTTGAGGGCCATTAAAAGTATTTGGGAAGTAGTTAGGAATATCACGATCGTTTTCCTTGAGTGGGGGTCTTCCATCTCGATTGTAAGCCAGCGCTTGAGTTTGAATCGGACAATTTACGGGTATTTTATTAAAGTTAGCTCCTAATCGATAATATTGAGCGTCTCTGTAGGCCATTCTTCTTGCTTCGAAGACTTTATCGGGAGCACCGAGTATTCCAGGTACTAGGTTCGTGGGACTAAATGCCAATTGCTCGATTTCAGCGAAATAGTTAATAGGATTTTTGTTCAAAACAAATCTACCCACTGGTTTCAAAGGATAATCATCTAATGGAAGCGCTTTGGTTACGTCAAAAACATCAAAACCTGCATTTTTGACATCGTCTAAAGTCAAAACTTGGATGCTTACTTTCCAACTAGGAGGGCTGCCATTGGCAATCGCATTGAATAAATCTCTGGTAGCATAGTCAGGATCTTGTGCTGCAATTCTACTGGCCTCTTCAGAACGTAAATTCTTAATACCTGCATCAGGTACAAAGTGCCACCTCACAAATGTGGATTCACCATGTTTATTAACTACTTGGTAGGTGTGAATGCCAAAACCGGGCATATGTCGGTATCCATCAGGTATGCCACGATCTCCGAAGACGAGTAAAAACATGTACAGGCCTTCTGGCCTCAGAGTCAAGTAATCCCATAGCATGTTAACATCCATTAGATTGGTGGCTGGGTTACGTTTCTGAGTTCGCACAAAAGCAGTAAATAGCAAAGGGTCTTTATAGACGTAGATCGGTGTATTAAATCCAGCAATATCGAAATTTCCGTCTTCCGTGTAAAATTTAATTGCAAACCCTCTAGCGTCTCTTGATGTGTCTATCCCACCTCTTTCAACAACAACTGGCGAAAATCTAACAGCTACTGGAGTTTTCTTTCCTATCTGACTAAACATTTTGGCTTTGCAGATGTCTGTTATGTCATGGGTGACTTCGAAGTATCCAAAGGCGCCCCCAGCTTTGGCGTGAACAAGACGTTCTGGGATCCGCTCTCTGACCAAATGGGTGAGTGAGTCCATAAAATATTCGTTAAAAAGTAATGGCGTGTTTAATGTATTAGTGGCTTCCTTGTATTCTATAGGAGCTCCAGCGCTGGCTGTCATTACACCCACGGGTTTCTGTAAGCAAACGAAATTTGGTTATAAAATAGGTAGGTGTATGTAATAAAACAGGTACTCTGTAATAGTGTACCTACTGAATTGGCTTATAAATGCCAAAGGATATTTATTTATCGATCTGTCCCAGAATAGGCCAGAATATCTCAATCCCCTAGTCTTAACTCGATGGATCACAGTTTGCAATTGAATCTCATAAAAAATAGTAGCCTATCTCAGTGCACTGCTGGACTGTAGGCCTCTCCTATTAACTATGCGTATAGAGATCATTAGGGGGTAGGTAAAAGCCCATTATCACCACGCTGGACAAGCGAATTGGCGATCGCAGTAAATGTGTCCAATATGATGACGCTGCTGCTGCCATTATCAATCGTCTATCAAAGAATGGAATCTTTGTCAATGGACACTTTAATCCCTTAGTCGACTTTTACGACACTCGCGGGAAGAGTTGGGGTGGTGACAAATGTTTCTTACTGCCGTCACCACACGGCCGACAAGATACATAATTATTATAACATAAGTATTGATTCATGTCATGTGTTTTAGTAATAGGGACTTCTTTATACATCACTCATCAAATATGAAGGTTCGTACTTTACCTCTGATAACGCATACTCAAATGCTTTGGTTCATTAAAATCCATCGTACCTATTGGCAAATATGGTACCCATTGAGATGAATACGTAAGTACCTACGCCTACTATTTCTAAGGCCGTGTCAAAGGTCGCTTGTTCTTGTCATATCACGAGGAACTTTCAGTTGAGGAGTGTCTTTTCAAAAGGGCTTATTTCCAGTTTGAACTTTTTTTGGGAAATTGAGAAATACATAAATGCACGGTTTCCAATTCGATATTCTTACTGTTTTTTTATATAGTACTCAAGTAAGTTGATATTTATAAATATTATGGCACTAAATATATTGCCTTATCAATTGAATTATTAAGTTAATATACCATAAACTTTCCAAATTAAGCCCTTTTGATGCGAAACTATTAGAATTAAACCGTTTTATTACGGTCTTGTGAGCTTATCCAAGAATACACAAGCTGTTTTTCAAGGAAATTTTACAAAACCTATATTTATACAAAAAGTACGAAATAATAAGTTATTGTAATAAAATATACACTTCTAAAAGCTCATTGCTTTCTTTTGCTATAACTGCTATAAGGAAGGGATCTGATAGGCTCTCTTGATACGGACTTTGAAATTTTAACATTTTAGAAGACTAGAAGAGTTTTATTAGAACTTTAAATTCAAAACATACCTATATGTATTTCTCTACTCTTAGCAAAACTACATTCATAGTTAAAAAAAAGTTAAAAGTGGAAATAAGTCCTTTTGAAAAGACACTCCTCAGTTGGTACTTCAGTGTAAGGACATTTTATCTTATGTACCTACTGCCGATAGTGTCGATTAGACTTTTTTGGGTCACCATCTTTTTTATTACTGCTGAGTTAGGTGGGTACTCTTTTTTTTAATGTAGCGAAAAAAATGCATTAAAATTTCATACTTCATGTGGTTTTTTTTAATAGTTTTTTTTCCAAAAGTCCTTTTTTATCATTTCCAAATACCATGAGAGTATGTACCTAGTGGCTTAAGTAGCTACACTAAAGGAATATGAGTTTATGCTCGTAGAATAGAAACTCACCCCTGTCTTTTGTTTAAATGTAACAATCTGTTGCGACGCAACATCTTGTTGCACTTTGGCGTTTGACCCCACAAGTACTGCTAGCACTATCACTTTTAATATCATGTTTAAAATTTACCTAATAATGATTTTTGACGTCTAACCCACATTAAACTCGAATACCGTTTAGCCTGCTTACTGACTTGGGACCAGTGGAGCAATGTCTCGACCTTGCAGACAGTCTTAACAATAAGAAAGGTAGTAAAAAATGGAATTCATAGGTCCAAACTTTCAGGTTTGCCAATCGCTAGCCGAGTGAAAGACGGTAATTCCAATACACTCAGTTTGCGGTCGTGCACTTATTTTAAATTTGATTCACTGGTGATTCGAAAAAAAAGGATTGTTATCGAAAGAATAGCTTGTAGATTGGGTCTATTGCACCCAAATGATAGCTATTGGCATTCACAATCGGTCTTACACTTCTTACAGGTAACTGAAACTGAAAATATCTCATAATAGCCCACCTAACGAAGACCAAAAGTGGCCAATCGGGGGAAATAACTCGTGTATAAGCGAATTTTGGCATAGTTGTAGGGAATGGTGTTTTAAACCACGTACTGAAAGTACTGGTGGTTAGGGGTGGAGCTAACGGGGGGAGGGGGGTGTAAAGGTCCTTATTTTTAATTTTTCGTAAATAACTCGTAAGCCGTGGCTTGTAGCAAAAACGTTCTAGTACATAAGTAATCTACATAAAATTTTCTACAAAAAAGATGCATGTTTCCTCTGGGATCATTGTGTCATGACTAGGGTTAGGATTTTGGTGGTATTTATGGAACAGAGAACAGTGGAGTCGATGTTACAAACATTTTTTACTTGAATAAATGATTAACTTATAAAATAATATCCAAAAACTGTTTAGTTCAAGCTGGATTTATCAATGAATTAAAAAAAAAACAAGACTTTTATTTTTGAGATTCTAGGTAAATATTAATTTTATTAATTTCTCTAAGAAACTAGTGTTTTAACTCTTATCGTTATTGAGTTATTAAAAAAATAAGTTTAATCACTGAACATGTGTATTGCAACCTTTATTACATTCTAATGTTACTTAATTTGACTTGTGCCGTCAGTCACCTGAGATTAACTTTTATTTTATTCTTAAGGTTCTCTCACACTTACCATTTCATTTATTGTATATAACAAAAACAAAAAAATATATTTTTTATCAAATTTTCCAAAAGCCGAAATACCAGACAACTTCTATTAATGGCCCAAGTAACCTGTCTAATGTATCGCAAATCGAAACGAACACCCTGTATAATAATCATAAGCTATACCTATACCTATTATAAAAATAATAATTGAACTTAATTTCACAGGTAGGTAACTATATATATATATATAGTCAAATATTAATACAATAAAATTATTTAATACTTAAAATGGGCGAAAGCTTGTTAAAAATAATAAATTATTTATGTATTATTTTTGATTAATTAATTATTCAATCAATCATAAACAATTTGAGCAACGACTCCACTGTTCTCTGTGCACCTAATGCCACCAAAATTCCTAACCCTAGTCATGACATAAGAAAGCACGAAGATGGACACTAAAAAAATAAACACATTTGTTTAAGTGGCACATACAGAATGCTCGCGAGCATTAAAAAAGATTTTAATGCTCAATTCCGGACCATATTTAGAGTCTTTAATGTTATATAAAATTTCCTGGATTCGGTTTGGTTTCAGAGATAATCAACCTTTTTCTCGAAATAAGTTTTTCGACGTAACTCGTCATAAAACTTCTTTTTGATTACAATGCTACTACAATGTGTTTTAATATTACCACACCTTTTGCCTGGCAATCAAAAAATGGGAATAAACTTGACGAAATAAGTATGCATTCTAGATATCAAAATAAACATAAATGATTGAGACCTTATGTCAAATATCGCCAAAAAAAATATTTTTTCTCTTTTATTTTAGACTTCTTACTTTTTGACATTTCCAGTACTTTTTATCATAACAACAATTTGTTAAAATTATTTATTTTAATATTTTTTTTAGGGACAGGTTATTTTGTCAAGTTTATTCCCATTTTTTGATTGCCAGGTAAAAGATTGTATCATATTAAAACACATTGTGGTAGCAAAAAAAAGTTTTATAACGAGTTACGTCAAAAAACTTATTTCGAAAAAAAGGTTGATTATCTCTGAAACCAAGCCGAATCTAGGAAATTTTATATAACATTAAAGACTCTAAATATGGTCAGAAATGGAGCATTAAAATCTTTTGGAATGCTGGAATGCTCGCAGCATTCCAGCATTCCAAAAGCATTCCAGCATTCTGTATGTGCCATACCTACTTAAACAAATGTGTTTATTTCTTTAGTGTTCATCTTCTTGCTTTCCTATCTCATGACACATTGATCCCAGAGGAAACATGCATTATCTTTTTTGTAGAGATTTTTATGTAGATTACTTATGTAAGTACTAGAACGTTTTTTGCTACATATAAGCCACGGTTTACAACAAGCAAAACATTTGAACAACAGGGTGAATAGTTAAAAAAATGTTCAAGTAATAAACCAGGGTAAAACCGACGTGGATTGGTTAGGTTTCGAGGCTAGGGCGGAGTAAATGGCGTAGTCTATAAATACTTAAGTATTTTTAATCATGTGTTTACACATCCTCATACTTACAGAACAAAAAAAGGGGGGCTCGGGGGGCGAAGCCCCCCGCAACTGAACCTCCCCTACCTTAACTTGGATAGGTTCGTTAGGTACCTTTTATCCCTTAGAGCGGAAATAGAAGCCCCGCACAGCGGGGCTTCGTCGACCGGTTCCCAGGTCCAAATTGCTCACTAATATTCTTTGGACAACAGGGCGAATTATTTAAGAATAGTTAAGTTTAAGGAATAAAAACAATATTTTAAAAGTTAGTTAAAGGTAATCACTTTTAGTACATTAAATAGTAGGAACATCACCATTATGCACAATAATTTTTCGATACATATACATTAGACACGGAAATCATTAGGAAAAACAATATTCAGGAACAACCAAGTTAGGATTAACAATTTCGGCATAACAAAAATATGCGCAACAATGTTTACCTATGCCATTCATTTTTCGGCGTAAAGTTGTTATGCGACAAATTTTTCGAAATATAAACATTATGCCACCCGATATAGATCCGTCAAATTTGCCACATATGTTAATAATGGATATCATTACGTTTTTCTAATTAGATGTTGTTTTGAGGTGTGTAAGTTGCTTTAACGGCTAACGAAGAAGAATAAGCTAGCTTTCTGTTTAAAATATGAGCAGGTCTCTAAAAGATAAACCATATATTTGTTAACTTATAAACTTTTATTCCCTTTTATTTGATATGTCGGTTAATCATTGACACAAAATGTGTGAAAGAACTTCAGACTGATGCCTAACGTCGCTACCACACGTTTTTTTTAAACGGACCGTATGAGGTGTGGTTAAGACTCATAATCATAAATATACTGTTAATGTAGATTAGACTGAATGCAATCAAGCCACAGAAAAATGTCATCTGTGGCCTATCATTTGTGGCCAGGTATGCGTAGGCAAGGATAGGGAAAATACCCAAACTCTACGTAACTCATTTAGATCCATTTTTAACCCAGTTAACTTACGAAATTCAACGCTTTAACGGTTTAAATAATGAAAGTCTGTAATTAAATAAAAGGTTTTTTTTGCTATAAATGCACTATAATGTGCTTACAAATTTAAAAGATTTTTTGGAAAATGTGTCAAAATCCAGGCGAAGTAACACGACTTTACGGTACCCGGTTAAAATATAGTTTTTGCTTTAGCTTTTACACAGCATTAATATTTTCGGATATGTATAATCAGGCGCGGATACATTGCCCAATGGGGATAGGTACCTAGGTGCTGTTTTAAGTATAAAATACTATCATATCATAGGTCAATCCCCCCCCCCCTGAACGAAGTCCTGGATCCGCGCCTGCAACCAATTGGAACCCAAGGCCACTCTAGAACCATTTCAAAATGAAAACTAGGTTGAAATATCTTACATTTCCATTGGTTCCAATTGGTTGAGTGTACATATATTAATTATATTATTATTTGAAGGGTCCACGGAAAGAACATGTGTAGACAATTCAAATTACAGAAGGAAAGACCACTTTATTTTTAACAGAATAAAATGGACCCTTCATTTATTATGGATTACACACTTGAAAAATACCTAATGTAAGTTCGTATAACTTTTTCAAACGCTAAACAACCAAGCGAATAGTTACATCTAAAATAGACCTATATACGTACGAGTAGATAATGAAAATGATAATTTTGAATACATACAGTTCGTAATTATACTGTAGGTATACATATGTGTCATTTGTTTATAGTTTATCGTCGTGTAACTCGTATAAGACTCGAAAGTAAACAAAATTGAGCAAGCTTGTAGGTATGTTACATTACAAATTACATAGCTATCTATATTGAAATTACTTATTGTTATTTATTGGTGGTGTTCGAATAGCGTGCTGTTGATGTTGTAAGCTTTCTAATACTCGAGTCTCCTTGATAAGTGCCTAAACTAACTGAGGAGGTGTCTAAGTCAGATTGGTTTTGTTTTCGCTATTCATAGTATTTTGTTGCAAAAAGTTTATTTGTCACGGATGATTAGTTTCGTTCCAATTAATGTAACCTCCAACTGTTCTTATAACTTGATTATGTCTATTGTTTGTGATTGGCTGATAGTACTGATACCTCGTTTTTAAATATTTTATTTATATACGTATTCGTATGGATTAAGAACAAGAATAGAATAAAGAATATTTGTTTCAGAAAACACAGAGTACAGATACTACAGATATCCCAGGGGTCTCCGCACTAGGCTACGCCTGTATCGCGGGGAACCAAATATAGTGACAGTAAGTTATCAAATACAGTCATAGCGAAGTGAACATATTTGGCTTGGCACCGACTTCTAAGAAATCTGTAGGATACCTAGGCATAATATGTTATTTCAATGAATAGGGTAAAAGGTTTAAAGGTTTGGGTAGGAAATCCTAAGAAGTAGGAACTAAAATTATTTTTTACTTTTTAGTTTGGGCGAATTTTTGAAGGCGGTTTTATTTTTATTTTAAAATATTTTATTTATTGCTTTTTAGTAGTGTAAAATCGTTATTTAGTATGCTCTAAATACTTATAATTAGAATGTACTGCACTGTAATAGGCCAGAAAACCTGAACTGGATAACTTAAATATTCAAAGAATTATCCCATTATCAAGGAGATATACATTGTATCATCAGCAGGTATGAATACTTTCAAAGATTATAGGTAACAGCCTTAGCATGCCTATATTATTTAAAGAATCACTAACCGCTAACCAACATGTCATAACTACTAAGCAATACTTGAATAGATCTCGAAAATGTATGACAGTTGTTATATTAAAAGAATTATCCTCCAACTCCTTATCGTTAAGGAGTTATACCTTTCGTCATCAGCTCACCAGCATGAGACTATGACCACCTAAAGGCAAATACTCAAACAGCTTCCAAAATACATGAACTATGTTATATTTAAAGAATTATCCCTCAACTCCTAATCTCTAAGGAGTTGTACCTTCCATCATCAGCTCACCGACATGAAAGGATGACCACCTAAACGCAAATAATCGAATAGCTTCCAAAAACATGAAATATGTTATACTTAAAGAATTATCCCCCAACTCCTAATTGCTAAGGAGTTGTACCTTTCATCATCAGATCACCAACTTAAAACGTTCATGACTAGACGCAAATACTTGATTAGTCTTCGAAAATAAATGAAAAATGTCATGTGTGCCTACAACATTTGAAGAGTTCCCTCGATTTCTCCAGGATTCCATCATCAGATCTAAATACGGTGACAATGGGACCAACTAGAAGGTATACCCTTTCAAACAAAAAAAGAATTTTTCAAATCGGTCCACGCGTCTACGAGTAATCGGGGAACATACATAAAAATAAAAGATTTCGACGAATTGTAAACCTCCTCCTTTTTGAAGTCGGTAAAAAATAGCATTATTTTTACAGTTACAAAAATGACTAAATTCTCTTATCTAATGTCAAATACGTATATTACCTACAGAATATAAAACCTAAATGCCTACGCATGATGCCAAAGGGCGTTTGTGCACTACAATGACTTTTACTGTCCGGCAGACTGAGTTTTCATGGTCCGATATGGCATGAAAAAAACGAATTATTGGCTTGTGCACTTGTCCGTCTTTTTACTCGGAGGTGCGGCATATTAGCATGAAAAAATCGGACTTTTACTACAATGACTTTTACCGTCCGGTAATCCGGTTTTTTACGGTTCAATTTTGTAAATGTTCGGACGGTAAAAGTCAGTGCAATTCCGGTCGCAGTGCACAAGCATTAACACGTTTTTCATAGCTGTCATCTCGGATCGGAAAAATACTGTCCGGAATGGGGAAAAGTAAAATGTCGGACGGTAAAATTACGTATAGTGCACAAGCTACTATATACATTTAATGGCGTGGCATATCGGACCGTAAAAAGCCGGACTACCGGACGGTAAAAGTCATTGTAGTGCACAAACGCCCAAAAGCTAAATACGCGTATTGCCAAAAGCTAACCAATGAATGACAAACACGTATATTGCCGTTTTACTTTACACATTTTGAATTGTGATGCTGATTTCGCGACATAGTAGGTACCCCAACGGCGCTAAACACAGTTTCATGCATATATCACTAGCTTTCTGGGTCACTACTAGGTAGTAGGTAGATATTTAAAATACTAAGCAACAACTTTCATTATTAAATTAGTGCAAAATTTATGAATTTTTCCTGTAAACATAATTTGTCTATCGTTTTTGTCATCCTGCGTTTTTGGTATAATGGGGTATGTTTTTCTTCAATATGCGAAACGACAACGTGGCGTCGTGCATTTTTAGTATTATGCGTATTTTGGCATAATGCGGTTTTGGTATTAAGCGTACTTGTCATTATCATCATCATCATCATATCAGCCGAAAGACGTCCACTGCTGAACATAGGCCTCCCCCAAAGATTGCCACAATGACCGGTCCTGCGCCACCCGCATCCAGCGGACTCCTGCGACCTTCACCAGGTCATCGGTCCACCTTGTGGGGGGCCTACCCACGCTACGCCTTCCGGTACGTGGCCGCCACTCAAGAACCTTCCCGCCCCAACGGCCATCGGTTCTACGCGCAATGTGCCCCGCCCACTGCCACTTCAGTTTAGCGATTCGGAGAGCTATTTCGGTTACTTTGGTTCTGCTGCGGATGGTCTCATTTTTAATCCGATCACGCAGAGAGACTCCTAGCATAGCCCTCTCCATTGCCCTTTGGGTGACTTTGAGCCTTCTTATGAGACCCATTGTAAGCGGCCACGTTTCAGTACCGTATGTCATCACTGGCAACACACACTGATTAAAGACTTGTCATTATACGTCTGTTTTTTTTTTCAAAACGCGAAATGACAAAATGGCGTTTTGCGGTTTTTCGCTGATGCGTGGAAAGAAGTTTGAGCTATTGAAATTGAAACTATATGAATTTAAAAATTAAATCGCTTTTCCTTTGTTTTACATTTAACATAAAACAAAAGAATTTTGAGTATAACCTCAACTTAAATAGGCTTTTCATTCATAATTCGACAAAAGTCGAATATGCCCTTTAGGAATCACAGTGGGCAGGACGAGGTTAAATACGCTTAATAAACTTAAATAAAGTAGCAGTCGTGGTGGCACGTTATACATATTTTGTTAAAATTTAATTAATCTCGTTTTCGGAACCGTATTTTATTTACAAGAATAAATCATAAATTAGAAACTATATTCCGAGATAATATATATTTTGCCAGACAAAAATAAATAGACGTATAATTATGTCAGAATACATAGCGCCGCACCAACAATTTCAACGAACTGATTAGGGATTGATTACCTACTCATTGTCATTAAATGTATGTGAAATTGTATAATTCTTGTCATTAATATAGGTATGTTTTATATTTGTTAATGGTTTACTAGGTATATAATTATACACAAATAAAAAAAAACAAATGTGACGAACTGATAAATTATCTGTACAGCGCCAGCGCCTGCTAATTTAGCGGTTTTGGGAATCAGATAACTTTGATATTTTATTTGGACTGGGTCTTACATGATTAGTAAGCACCGTTGCAGATCACACAAAATCATTAGCGGTTGGCAAACACTTATATTTTCATGATATGCATTGCCCGAAATTTATTAAGTATGTACGGCAAAAATTCACTCCAATATCGCGCGAAAATAGGCTTAGCGACGATGGAGATATTGGAGATAAGTAGATGAACCAAACAATGAAGTTGTAGTTGAAGATACCAAGGCACTACTAAACTAACACGGGTTTCGGTGATTTTAACGCCTTAACAACGTCAATAGCATTGTTGTGTTTTCGTGGTGAACTGACTTTGTGGGTAGCTTAGGTCAGGGATGAAATATTTAATTTATTTTTGTATCAGAGTGGGGATATTTTTGAGAACTCACTTAAAGACTATGGACGCGGTTTAACTCATTGGGTAAATAACTTTTTCCTAAGTAGTGCGAAAAAAAGAACTTTCCGCACGCTTCGCGCACGGTAATTTCTCTTTTTGACGCACTTGTTATGAAAAAAATCGTCACTTAGACGTGCAAAAACTTTTTTTTAACTCGGGTGATTGTCGCCCTCGTTTCACTCGGGCTCCAACTTTCACCCTCGCCGGAAAAAAGTTTTCCCGCACTAGTTAGGAAATGTACTATTTTTTAGGTTCGCCATGTTTGTCTGGCGAACCTAAACTGAATAACATTTAAGAGGTCACGGTAGCCCCCCTGGCCTACTACCGCGAAAATCGAAATTCGTAAATTTCGAGGATTTTTCTCTGTCACTCAAAAGAAGACGTCATTAGAGTGAGAGAGACAAATCCTCGAAATTTACGAATTTCCATTTTCGCGGTAGGGCCGCTGGTACCTACTACGGTCGTTTTGAGTAAATGGAACATTTGAAGTAGGTAGCTTAGCCAAATAAATTAAGGATTTTGATATTGGATAGGTACGTGTTTGAAGTTTTGAAGGTGTGTATACATAACTCCATTGTGTAGTAACCGACCAGTCGTCCATAAATCATCAACATATTTATACCGTTGTTCTGACTGACAGAGAGTTTGAAATATACCCATTCATTTCTTTTTTCGCACTCATTACGGTGTCATTGAACTCGTATGAATAAGAGGCCGCAAACTTATGAGGTGGGAACTTATATTACTTTCATGATTATTATCATAACATAACAGTATTTATGTGGAATACGACGATGCTATTGGCCATTGATTCTTTTTTATGAGAGATACACTAATCAATCTAGTCCCACGGACTTGTGTTGCGGGTATCTACTGACTAAGCATCATCATCAATTCATCATCATCCTCTCCTGTTTTCTACGCGTCTGAACTCTGGACGCATTAAAAAAAAAAGGGGGCTTTCTCATGGCCACAGGCTAGGGAGACATTAGGAGATAAGTCGGAACGCTTGGATAACGGATTCCCAAACGCTGTAGTGTGTCCACTATGATGCTATTGATAATGCTGCCCAGCATCAATCTTTAATAAATTAATGGTCAGTGACACTTCATCATCATCATCATCATCATGGCCTTAGCGTCTATGGCAGACGATTTATGGTGTAATATTCGAGGAATTGGACAGGTTACTTGGGAGCTTGGGACATCAATAGAAGTTGCCTGGTATATCGGCTTTTGTTAATTTCGATTTTATTTTCATTTTCATATCATCATCATCATCATCATCATCAGCCGAAAGACGTCCACTGCTGAACATTTTCATATATAAGGTCCTAATTTATTAGATGCAGATATTTTTACAGCTGATAGTACTCGGTCTCTGGAGTATATTAAACCGTGAAACATTATAGCTTTTACGATGTTTTTTTGGAGAAAACGGAAAAACAAATTTCCTACGTAAAAACACCCTGTTTATGTGATTATTAAATGAAAACTCATTGAACAGATTCTAGTGCCTCTTTTACGTACCACTTAACTGGAACTGGCCACTTCTCGTCGATAAATTAAATACTTGATTGTCAATGTCATGTTATTTTCCGTTGGATTGTGTTGTGTGATGACATGACAGACAGTGTTATTGTGACATGTGATAATGCACACATGATGATTTTTATTTAGACGAAATTATAATTATTTTTTTGTTAGGAAAATGAAATCAAAAAAATTACATGAAAAGATTTCTTAATTTATAATTAAAGTTAATTATTTTAATGTAAAGTATCATGTGTTAAAATATCTGCAACTAATAAATTAGGACCTTATATAATAATTGACATGACAAGTGTGAGAGAACCTTAAGAATGTGATAAGGTGACTGACGGCACATGTCAAAATAAGTACATAACATTAGGATGTAATAAAATAAAGGTTGCAATATACTTGTTCAGTCTTTAAACTTATTTTTTAATAACTCAATAACAGCAACAGTTAAGATACTAGTTTCTTAGAGAAATTGATTATTTTTGACCTAAATAAGCTTCCGTTTAATTTAACGGAAATCAATAAAAACACCGTGTATACAGAGTGTTTTTTTTAAGTGGGACAGTATGGGGAAATCGGAAACTATAAAAGATACAAGGAAGCTGTCTTATGAGACATTAGGTATTTTTTTGAGATAATAATTTTGGCATTTTCAAATTTTTAGTCAAGTGCGAGTTGTACCTAAAAATTAATAAAATTGATAAAAAAATTTTTTGATGCATTTCGACGTGATTTCATGCGTAGACAATTTTATTGTATTAGATAAAAAAAATCTGAACAGCAGAAGTTAGTCAAATTTAAGAAAACCATTTCTCATATTATATCCACTGTGAAGTGTCTACCTACTGCTGCAAGGTCAATATTTCAATATTTAAAAAAGTATTACCTACACTTTTGGAACACGACATTTGAATTTGGAACGTTTTATTTATGTTCAAAAGGATTTATAAAAATACATGTCGCGAGCTCATAAAGAAAAAATAATGAAAATATCCAACAAATATCAAAATACGAATAGATACTCAATGGTCATTCCAAATTTAAAGTTTTTTTTTCTTTATGAGCTCGTGACATGTAACTTATTAAAATCCTTTTGAACTTAAATAAAACGTTCTAAATTCAAATGTCGTGTTCGAAAAGTGTAGGTAATACTTTTTTAAATATTGACCTTTCAGTAGTAGGTAGACACTTCACAGTGGATGTAATATGAGAAATGGTTTTCTTAAATTTGACTAACTTCTGGTATTCAGATTTTTTTTATCCAATACAATAAAATTGTCTACGCATGAAATCACGTCGATCCGCGTCAAAATTTTTTTTTATCAATTTTATTAATTTTTAGGTACAACTCACACTTGACCAAAATTTTGAAAATGCCAAAATTATTATCTCAAAAAAATTGCTAATGTCTCTTAAGACAGCTTCCTTGTATCTTCTATAGTTTTCGATTTCCCCATACTGTCCCACTTAAAAAAAACACTCTGTATACTTAAAAACGTAGAAATCAACCATGACTGAGGAACAACCATTTTTGTTATAAATACGCAATGAGGTGCTATCATAGTGATTTAAACCCGGGACTAATACAAATATCCCGGACAAAGGCCGCTGGATTACTATCATCCAACACATGACAGAATACCTAATATACCTATTCTCTTGGGTGTCCCGATTGTCCCGAAGGGGCCCAACATCCATAGAAGAATGGATAATTTAAATAAATAAATAATTAAAGTTTAACTTACAATTACTTATATTTTCTTGATTTCTTATTCAAGTCGCCTAATAAACGTAGGTAGGTTTAGTGATAGAAGCAATTAGGGAATATTTACTTTAAAATATGTTATTGCCATGTTGAAGTAGGTACAATATTTATGCATATTCATTTGTGTTACGAGTTGTCTTATTGTGTTTCTGTCCTATTGTATGTATAACCTACTGCTAAATGACGTCAGCATAGAGACACGTAAGAAATCTTGTGTGTTCATCAGTAGGCTTACCACAGGATTAGTTCGACAATATGTCGCCGCGAGATAGAATACCCATCCCTCTTTTATTCATATAGTTAGTAAAAGATGGAAAATCTATCTCGCGGCGACATATTGACATATCAATCATAAATGCTAAGCATACAGGAGCTCATCATATATTGCAAATTAATATTGTGTGAATAAAATTCTTTTTGGCAGCGTTAGTAGCCTGGTAGTTAGGCGTAGATTGAGTCAGCTTTGTATAGTTGTCCAGTTTTTCGGGATTTGGTTGCGTCAGGCAGGGTCCTTGCTGAATAAGGACTGATTTTTCAATCCTCAGTTAAAAGTATCCGTCGTTTAAAAGTATTACCATCCTTATCGCTGGTCATCAGTCAAAAAAGGATAGAGCTCACATTTGTTTGACAGTTACTGTTAACTGGGGATTGAAAAATCAGTACTAAGCCGGATAAAATGCAAGGACGATGGTCGATGATGGTATGATTTGATGACATGTTTATTATACTATATTGATTAAGGATTAAGGAAAGCGAGAAGACCTAGGATATGTTACATAAATTAGATAAAAAACCGGCCAAGAGAAAAAATATAGGAAATTAAGTTTTAGGTAATAACGTTAACTTTCTGTACATGGCTGTGACAAATGTGAGCGGGAGCGGAGACGTAGCTAATTTAATGTTAAAGTTATATTATCTGATAATTCCACTTCATAGACTTACCCCCTTATTCATAAACGTTTGCTTACTTAACAAGACGCATGATGGAAATCCACCATGACAAAACGATAATAATTGTTTGTACCTTTTGCTCTTATGGACACCTTTTTAAGACCGAAAGGGACAAACAATTATTAGCGGCTTCTTAAGTTAGCAAACGTTTATGAATAAGGGGGTTAAATAGCTCCAAAATATTAATCGTATTATTCTCTGTTATGCTTGAGGAAATTGTTTGGTTGTAAGCAAGTATAATCAACAAAGGTTGCATGAAAGGAAGGAAATTCTTGTTGAATGTCTGTTGTTTTGGATTTTTCCATTTAAATCGAGTTTCATAGCAACAGCGTCGTTCGTTGATTAACTACACTTACTGCAGCTGTAATGTTTATGGTTCCGATAATGAAAAACGTGGAAAAAAACGTTTATTTACCTACCTATTCGTTTCTGTTTGATTAGTTTTGAAATGCCTATTGTTTATGTTGAATATATACTTACTACTTATCGAGTAGTAGGTATGTACCTACATATGTAGGTACATACCACATACCACGCTTCACTATATTTAATTTGATAGGTTTAGAAATCGGAATATATAAATTACCTAAACATAATTAAAAATAAATAATACATAGGTAACGCTTAGCTTGGGTAGTTGTCTTACAATAAATAAGTAAATTTGGCCTCAGATACATTCATGGAAAATATACATTTATTTATTTAACGACACAAGACAAAAAACCGGCCAAGAGCATTTCGGGCTATGTTTACTGTAGGGAATCCGTAGCTATTCATAAACGGCTGTACCGATTATATTTAAAAAAAATAGTACATTACTTACATGAAATTCTTCGTGCGGAAAACATGAAATTCGAAACGAGTGGCGATGTTTAAAACACGACCGATAGGGAGTGTTTTAAATCGACACGAGTTACGAATTTCGTTTTTGCACGTGTCTCGTACGACGTTTTTTAGTGCAGATGGCCCTTCGCAGTTTTGGACCTGACATAAAATGACACACTTCTCGCACTAGAGCCTAAAAAAGGCACCATCTGTACTAAAGAAAATATTTTAAAGCATTGTAGGTAACGTAATTCATGATTTTTTTCTCTTTTTCGGAGCCAGGGATCAAAAGGTTTTTTGAAATTCTGGAGCGATTATCTCTGAAAATATTTACCTACATACTTAAGAAAAATATTTTATTTTGACCCCTATTTTTTTTAAAAGACGTATTCAACGATACTTCACACTGGAGGATTTCAGATCAGATCAAAAAACGATCACCCCTCAGGCCCTCACTAAGCTAAGACGGGACTGACATTGAGACGGACAGATGGACGTAGGTAGCGAAACTAAAAGAGTTTCTAGTTTACTACAGAACCCTAAAAATAAATAATTCGTGGCAAATAAAGGATGATTCTTGAGTCATGAGCTCATCAGTACTACTCTGGTATTTCTAACAGGGTATTACGCTGGTTTTCAGAGATGGTTGTGAGATGATGTAGGAGTAGGAACAATATTTATGAGGCCAGTTGTTTACTGGTCTACGTCATCTAGAGGTTGACGTCATACTATGTACCTACACAACAAACTTCAGGGTGACAAAGACAGCTGTACAAATCGATTTTATTTAGTGTGCTACAATTTCAATCATATTTATTGGTCGGATATTGACGAAATCTTTTAATTTAAGTATTTAATATTTTATATAAGATACTATTAATTTATAGTATACAAAACATTACGCAATTAAATAATGGGTAGGTAATTAGGTATACAATATATACATATTTGACCCACAAAACTTAAAATTTGTTGAACTCCCCATCGGCATAATAAAAGTTTTTCCCACGACGGATTTTGTAAAAAAATATTGTACAAAAAAGAATCGCCGGCCATACCCTTAGTTTGTCAGTTACTCTTTGATCACATTGCCCATTGTACAGATCACAAAACAAGTCGACAGACGTATTCCAATGTTAGGGTAGGTACGTAATTCCTACGGGCAGCTGCCAATGCTTCAGCTGCCTAAATGAACACGGGGTTGATATTGTATAGCCAAATGTAAGCCCTGGCGAGTTTGTAAAATAAATACTTTCGGTAAGTGCTTATTCTTACCATAATATCGAGGGTTGCCTGGTGAAACCCTATAAGTACGTGATACCTAGTTTCGAGAAAAATGATGTTAAAGGTTTATTGTCATCGGACACTTGTTTTGATAAATAGATTCGTAGTTTTATGAGTGGTTTGTGAAAAGCAATTTCATTCACTTTAAGTTTATCTATGTTTTAGTTATGTAGCTCATCTAGTTTTCCTGTAAGATAACATTTTTTACCAAGGGGTATCGACTTATTGGGTTTACGCATAAATAAGAAAACCATATTTGTTACTAAGAGGGTTTTATTACCAAATAAAAACTTAAAAAATAGACGAATCTAAAAGTAATAACGGTATTATTCTACATATGAAAAAGTAAGAGCTATGCCAACAAACTTTTTAGGCTTCTTATCCATCCATGATACTCTTCAGGTATAATTCAGTATGTTTCAGCGGGGCAAAGTGCTTCTATGAACAGTTTGTGTATGACTAGACCTAGTGTTTCAACGGCAAATTAAAAAAATATAAGCTGTTATATGAAAAACAATGAAGATGGTAAGTTTCCATGGTTTTGAAGATCCGCACATTGTTTTACGTTACCTATTGTGTTTGTGGTACTTATACTTTAAGTAAAAAAAAACAATTTCAGAAAATGAATCCTCCGATCTTGATGAATCGCAAATTGATATTGCCACCCAACTGCGCTATATTCTCAACGACAATAATTATAATAGCATGTCTGACTCAAGTAAGTCTGTGGATTATTAAAAAAAACTGTTGTTAGGGTCGATCTGTAACTTAATTTATTATGCTTACATTTTTACCAGATGATAAAACTGACTTATTTGGCAGTGACTATTCGGATGAAGATCCTACATATGTGCCACATCCTAAGGACTTTCGCAATTTTGATGAATCGCAAATTGATATCGCCGCCCAAATGCACAATAATAATAGTAAGACTCAAGTAAGTCTTTTACAGATTACTTAAAAATAATGTTATTAGGATAAAGTTACTTAAATAGGTAATTTATTCTGCTTTCGTTTTTTTCAGATGATTTAACGGAAGATCCTACTTACGACTATTTTACCAAAACAAATACATTTTGACTCAGATTTTACTACTGAAAGTTCAAATGTTTCATTCAAACAGGATTTTTTATGCAGCTGATTGAGGTTTTAGATCGAGTTTGGATTGCTGTAGAAGATGACCATTCAGCGGGAGCTCCTTGTGTTCCTGATACAGATTCAGAGAACGATGCACCTCAGCGAAATGATTCTGGCCATGACAATTTTATTCCTGAAATTCCCAGTCCAAGGAAACATCGGGAACGTTCCTTGCCGACACTTGACAATGTTTGTCTTTCTGGTCTAGGTGAATGAATAGAAAGAGCTTCTTCATACGTTTCTGATTCCGAAGACGATACATTAAAAGTATTAGAACCAACTGACTCTAGCCACAATGACGGCATGATCCGTGAACGTTCCGGTGCTTGTTCACAAGTAGAAGACACTGTTATCTTAATTTTAGACAATGTTTTAGATAAAGTTTGGGATTGTGTCAAACCCCTGAAGCGACGTAAGCAAGCTAAGCTATCTGAATGGAAAGTAGATATCGCTAAAAAGCGAAAGCTGCTAAAGTTCCAAAGGAGGCTTCAAGGATCGAGGAGGTTCCAAGGAGACTTTGGAACTTTAGCAGGACGCTTAACGCCTTGGGTTACATAAGGTAGCCCTTCCATTTTTCGCTTTTTAGCGATATCTACTTTCCATTCAGATAGCTTAGCTTGCTTACGTCGCTTCAGGGGTTTGACACAATCCCAAACTTTATCGTTCTCTGAATCTGTATCAGGAACACAAGGAGCTCCCGCTGAATGGTCATCTTCTACAGCAATCCAAACTCGATCTAAAACTTCATCAAACAGCTGCATAAAAAATCTTCCTGTTTGGATGAAACATTTGGACTTTCAGTAGTAAAATCTGAGTCAAAATCTATTTGTTTTGGTAAAATAGTCGTAATTAGGATCTTCAGTTTAATCATCTGAAAAAAACGAAAGCAGAATAAATTACCCGTATAAGTAAATTTATCCTCATAACATTATTTTTAAGTAATCTGTAAAAGACTTACTTGAGTCTTCTTACTATTATTATTGTGCATTTGGGCGGCGATATCAATTAGTGATTCATCAAAATTGCGAAAGTCCTTAGGATGTGGCACATATGTAGGATCTTCATCCGAATAGTCACTGCCAAATAAGTCAGTTTCATCATTTGGAAAAAATGTAAGCATAATAAATTAAGTTACAGATCGATCCTAATATCAGTTTTTTTTAATAATCCACAAAAGACTTACTTGAGTCTGACATGCTATTATTGTCGTTGACAATATAGCGCATTTGAGTCATTTTCTGAAATTGATTTTTTTAATTAAAGTATGAGTATGAGTACCACAAACACAATAGGTAGTAACGTAAAACAATGTGCGGATTTTCAAAACCATGGAAACTTACCATCTTCATTGTTTTGCATAATATAACAGCTTACATTTTTTTTCAATTGCCTTTGAAACACTAGGTCTAGTCATAGACAAACTGTTCGTAGAAGCACTTTGCCCCGCTGAAACGTAAAAATTAATCAATATGATTTAATCAAAAGTGCTAATCACAACTACCTTTTTATTATTTTTATCGTAAGAATCACTCAAAGTCGCGAAGTCTCATTAATCGTCAGTACTAAAACCCAATAAGTTCGCATAAAACAACAACAATTATTTTTATAGTCAGTGCTAAAAACCGATAAGATCAAATAAAACAACAACAACGCTTTTCATAGTCAGTGCTAAAAACCGATAAATTCAATAAAACAACAACAATGCTTTTCATGGTAACGGTTAGGTAGGTACAATAGCTTTGATTAATTGTTTCTTGAACTCATTACTATAAACACGGTGTGTAAAATATGACAATTCTACGTTTATTCTAGGTTAGAAAAGTAGATTACCTGTTTCCAGCTTATTACTGCAAGCTAGGTGGTTGCATTAATTTTCTGCCTCGGTCACCCATCACACAACTTTGAACACTATCATTCACAACGTTCTTTAATACAATACACCCCTTTTGAACAGCTATTTTCAATTAAATATGCAACGTTGCAGCGGTGCGCTTGCGTTCGTGTCGCTACTTGTCAAGGCGGCGCATGACCATGGGGCCGTCGAAAAACTTATAGGGTTCTTCCCCGGACATATTTGAAAAAAAATTGTTAAAGGCCTCTTGCGAAAATCCGATTACTGGACTTAACATAATATTTTATTAGAGAATTGTTTCAAAAAAGTACTATAAGTTTATTTGTTGGGTTCTCTTTGAATACATTTGTATGTGTAATAAATGATATCGTAAAAGTAGAATCCAACAAATGCTTTTAACGTATTTTAATTCGTAATAAAATCCTTTAAAGTTTGCAACCGTAATGAGGTGAAACCGGGTAAGTAACAGTAACTGGTTCTATATTGTGTGTTTAGTTTGATTAGGTGTAAATATCTCGGCACTAAATACCAATAAATGTACATTATGTGGTTCTTCCATTAAGTAATAAATAAAAATGAAGTCTTAAATGTACTTGTAGTATTTAGTTCTGAATTAATAGTTGAAATCAAGTACTTATTGGGTTATTTACTCGGCATATTTCCGTGATACATGTAAAATCAGCTTATCTGATATTACCATTAGATTGCCCGATACTGAATCATCCTAAAACTGTTTTTACTTTAAAATCTCACTTTTTGTCACTTATCGGGTTTCACCAGGCAACCCTCGATATGGTATATCAAAAATGGTCGTGATCCGTTTAAGAAACTATCTATCGTATTCTGATTACCTACTGTATGGGGCTTTTAACCAAAATAAGTTAACACTCTATGGAAAACGTTTTTTTTTTACTTATAGCTATATATTTTTAGGGTTTCGTAGTGAACTAGGAACCCTAATAGTTTCGCCATGTCTGTCCGCCTGTCTGTCAGTCCACAGCATAGCTTCTAGGCCGTTACTACTAGACATTTGGTATAGGTTGATATTAATCACCCTGACAATAAAGCGGTAGAATAAAATATAGAAAAATATTTTTTTTAACTTTTGGCACTGCTCTCACCGCGAGCTACTAAGCTATGAACTATGGGCTAGCTTGCGGTGAGACGAGTGCCTTTGATTCTATGTAAAACCACATTTTTTACCCGAATCTAACAAATAGGTAGCCAGGTAGTAATATTAACGTACAAATTAAACTGCCGAATTTAATGAAAAGTTTTGGAATCTTTAGGTACATAGTACAGTAGCAGAGACAAGGACAGAGTGGCGAGAACTCCACCGACAAGAGTAAAGCTCTTAAATTTGTGATGTTGATGAGGTAGTACCTAAGTGCGTTGGTTGGCTAAATAAAGACAAGTTCCTACCCACCTATTAAGGTGCATGCAGACCATAAGAGCATTCGCTGTTCTAACCCCCTACTCTACGAAATTCGATCGTTACACGAAACGTGATTCGTTGATTTCGTAGAGTGGGGGATAGAAGAGCGAATGCTCTTTTGGTCTGCATGTACCTTAATAGGTGGGTAGGAACTTGTCTTTATTTAGCCAACCAACGCAACGGCATAATAATAAAATGCACGTTGGTACTTAATATTATTTTAATAGGATGCTTTCATCTATTTTAAATTGGTATGTATGACTCCTACTGAGAGTCCAACTGTGGTTATTATTAAAAGATGTAGATTAAAGCTTAATCAATCTGTAATGGTCTGATTCGGTATTTTGATGAACCTAATAAATGTTATTGTAGAATAAAGAATTACATCCAACGATTTTTTTAATACACACGTCTTTGCTAAAACGGTCAATGAGTAATTTTGAGTTACTGAATTGAGACGTAAATGCACGCTGTGACGAGACGAGACAAGTGACGCCATGGCGTCTAGGCGTAGGTAGAGCCTCCTTAGAAGGCCTCTCAGGC
>JALPQI010003899.1:0-60202 GCA_025490895.1 Thaumatotibia leucotreta
CTGCTTTCTACTTAAAGATTAATTAATCGTATCTGTCGATAATATTGTTTTAGATCCATGCTTATTTAATTTATTAAATCTTCAACATTCTGTTTTTATAGACACTATTACATATATTTTGGTAGGTACTTAAAATTTGAATACATCCATTTTTATAATTCCAAGCAATCCATTGACAAAAATGTTATAGATATAGACAATTCTGCGTAAATCCATGAAAATATGAATTTAATCTTATATGTATTTATTTATAATAATTAATTCATTAATGTAATGATATTCCGGTAGAATTATAATTAAATTTTAGCACATTTACGTTACGCGGAATCCCCAAATAAAGATACGTAAATTAAAAGCACTATCCTTTCCCATGTTATGAAGAGGAACCACATTAATATTCTGATACAGGTGTTTCCGGGGTCCTTGAAACCTTGTTCAGAAAGACCATCTTAACACGTTTTACACAGTTGGGATCACGATTCCGAAAACGCCCTGTATATTCTAATAGCACCATAAGAATATTCGCTAGTAAGAGTACAAATCTTCCGTGCTAAGTAAAAAAGACGCATCTCTTACAGTAGTTCTATGGGAGATGCGTCCTTTTTAGTTAGCACGGCAAAAATAGCCAATATTAAAACAAAGCTATCAGCTAGCAAAGACAAAGCCAACGTGTCAAAAAACCCGAAGCTAAACAAAGCACAATAGCCACATTACAAGATCATAAAAAAGCGGACAAAAAAACAAAAGGCCACATAATAGAAACAAAAACACGCTGGAAAAGTTTCGCGTGTATGTTGCCGCTAGAGATGGGACCCGGTCAGTATTTCAACCCATAATAAAAAAGTAAAAATTTCTTTATTGCACAAAAAACAGAAAGAGTTTCACAAAAGTAGGTATTTCACATAATCAGCCTATGATAATCCACTGCTGGATGTAGGACTCTCCTATTGACTATGCGTATAGACGCATTAGGAGGTAAATTACCATAATCGACACGCTGGGCGTAGTAAAAGTCCGGCCACGACATTGGTCTAAGGCGACCGGCTTAAGGTGGAAGTGCCGTAAGTGGAGGCCGGAAGGTGTTAATTAGAATGAAAAACTCATATGGATTGGTCCCCTTTTTGCATAACTACATTCTTCTTCTTCAGCCTTTCTCCGTCCACTGCAGAACATAGTCCTCCTCCATTGCACGCCATTCTCTACGATCTTCTGCAGTTCTCATCCATATTTTCACTGCTACTTCAGTGATGTCGCTCTAGCGGGCTGGTGGTCTACCTGTTTCTAAATCCCATCCTCAGTCTCCAGTCCAACACAGCTCGGCTCCATCGTCTATCATCCCTTCTACACACATGACCCACCCATCTCCACTTTTGGGTGGCTACTAAGACTATGTCCACTACTCCGGTTCGTCTCCTTATTTCCTACAACTTTACATACTTACTTATTCCGCTGGCTCAGCGACCCAAAGTGGATCTTGGCCTCCGATACGAATTGACGCCAATGCGCCCGGTTCTGTGCGATCTCCTCCCAGTTCTCTGCATTCAGAGCGCGTAGGTCCTTCTTCACCTCGTCTTTTCAGCGGTATCTTGGTCTACCAACTGGTCTGCGTCCACTGGGTCTTCCTAGGTAGCCCTACAACCTACTGATGCAAAACTTGAAAATGCTCGATCTAATTCATGCATTTTTGCCGGAATGTTCGCGAAAATTCTGGAACGTTCCACATCCCTAGCAAAGACGGCCTCCGAGAGACAATCCTCTTAATCAGACAGACGAGAATGAGGCCACGCATGCGTTGATTAGCTGCCGCTATTGTGTGCCGACTGTACGAGGTAATTAGAAACTATTAATGATGATTATTATATGATATTAGGTTATCGTGTCCAGTTGCAGCTAAGACAATTTAGTACATCAAGGCTTTAAACCTTAAAAGTAGAGAGACTTGTTTGGTGTGGGGAATTATTTTAGTAATGTTCAATCCTATTTACAGCCTTATTGAAATGTAATTTGTTGCAATGAAAGCATTTGTGTTAGTTTTTAGTAAAACGTCGTCACGGTCCACGGTCGTCCCAATCTCGTCTTAATGGTAAGCGACAACGCTTACCATAAAGACGAGATTTACTTGTATCGTCATATGAAAAAACCAACAAAGCGGCGTTATGGCAAACGACAAAGTGGGACATTTTACTAAACTCACACACATTTATTGTTAGTCAAACCGTTTGATGAGACCAATTAGCCAAAACGACTTTTAGACGTACAGGAAGTTTTTAATATTTTACATTAAATTATAATTACAGAATTTTATATTATATTTACAGAAGGCCGAACTTTCTAAAAAGAAGATTAATACATAGTCCCGAGAGACCGCGTTTTAAAGATATGTATATTGTATACCAATTTCCTATATCGGCCAGCGTGATCTTATGTTTTTTGAAAATGTTAAACATTAAGGAGACGAAAATCTCATTCAGAATAAAGTAAAAGTGTAAACAAAGTCAGTTGAAGGTCAACGTGTAATAGAAAAAAAACAAAACCATAACAAGCATGCACGAGAACATCTTATATTAAAAGACACATACAACCTCAAAGGCCTACGTCACAACCACTAATTAAAAATAAATCACTAAAAGACAAAGGCTTTCGTTATTGCGCAAAAAATGAGAAAAAACCGCAAAAAAACACAATAAAGACAATGTAAACAAGTTAGAGTACTTGAGTAGCTCATTATGAGCACAGATGCGGTGGTATTAGTCGTTTGAGCCGCTCAGCTCAGCTGAACATTGAGCATTGAGCACGGGTGGCTTGAAACAAAAGACATTAGTTGAGTCTTTGTGTAACCTATTTCGTCTACGCTTTTATTGTGATGAGCTAATTAATTATGAGTTTGTCATTTTAATGAGTTTAGTTGTGATACGGTTTAGTTAATGATATTCTTATTGTAAGCCTAAGCTGTGTGTTTCTTTGTTGACAATAAATGCATCTTATTTAAATTTTAATTTATATTCATAGGTGTTCCAGTAAATGATGATGATTTGATAATGTGCGTTGGTACCTATCCGTTTGTAATTCATACTGTGTCAAAGTGGCAATCAATACGAAAGCTAGGAATATTGGTATTATAATTTATAATAACTATGACAACATCTGAAACGATGCTTAAAAATATTGTCTTGCTGGGCCAAAAGTGAAGGCTTAGTATGACTGTATCAAACTGAAATGTCCTTTAAACTCCACTTCGCTTCAGCTTTCCGTAGCATTTTCTAATACAAGTATACCAAGTTCAATCAAACGCAGGTACCTACTTCATTGTTGCCAAAAGAACAATAAAGTCATCATCATCCAAAAGACGTTTACTGAACATAGGCCTCCTTTGGACCTCCACATATACCGGTTGGAAGCGACCTGCATCCAGTGTCTCCCGACAATCTTCATAAGATCGTCTGTCCATCTCGTGGGTGGACGTTCAACACTGCGTAACAATAAAGTAATTTGTTCTAAATTCATATTCCGATATCCATAAACGAATATTACAAAAAATAGACGCACTCCAAATACCAGTCACCCAAGAGATCATTGTAAAACCGGCAAAGTCACTACTTCATATTATTCGCCAACGCATACAAGACTAGGGAATTCTGAATTGGCTCCAGACCGAATTGATTCTTTTATCTTTTATAGCAGATAGCGAAATACGAGTGTGTTTTGTTTTGCCGAATAGATTCCTCATAGTGGTGCTACAATTGTATTGTTGGTTAGGGCTCTTAGACTTCGGGTTACGTCGGGGAAAATCGGGTTCGCTATGGCTTGTGGATAGTGTTGTGCTGGCTGGCGCTGTAGGCTTTAAATCGCCGGTTTAAAGGCAGAACCAACTATTTCGGTAAAACATCTTTTAGAAAATACTGTTCTATGTCATTGGCATAAAATACGATTTGTCAAAACAAACTTCAAGGACATAATTGGTTCTGCCTCTATCTAACCCGACGAAATTCAGTTTGAAATCATCCAAACTAAGGCTCGATTTCATCAAACTTTTATTCGAAGTACTAAGACACTAGTGGAGTTTTGACATCACTATCCGAGAGTAAGCGTTGAATGTTGACATGCATGCTCACAATATTTGTATGCCATTAGGCACCACATAGTGGAACTGACTGACTTTTGTAACATCTTTTTTACCTATGTTGGACAAATAAATTGATTTGATTTGATTTGATTTGATTTGAGCGTTATTCTTCGAAACATTGGTGAAACCGAGCCTTAAAGTCTTAAGGCTTAAGACTTGACAAGGGTGAGAGACACATGCTCGAAATTTACGATATTCGAAGTTCGCGATTCTATGGAGCTATGTATTTCTCTATTGACTAGCGTATCATAACCATCTCCGAAACTTAAGAGTAGATCTGTTTTTTTTTATGCATGGAGCTTTCTTTTTCGATGAAATAAAATTAAGTGTACCTACTTAAATATAAAAAGTATAATCACAAACACGAAACTTCAATGAGGATTTTCTCTCACTGAAAGCATTAGAATTTGTATTTATAAATATATTTATTAAAATTATGTGGGTCCGTTTTTCAAGTCCTCTTATTAATATATTTATTGATCGAATATCCACGTCTCTATGACTAAGATACTCATATAACGTGAAAATATAACGCGAAATGTACCTACATTAGTCTGTCACAAGAAGCCACCTGCCCAGCAATAGACTTGAAAATAAACCCCTAACAAAAACAATACTCGAGCCTTACTTCACGTTTTTAAAGCACAACACTATTACCAGTTCAGAAAAATTCAAATATGGAACGGCCGAATTGTTCGAGCTTTCTGTTGTTGAGCTAACGACCTTTTTAAAGAACCTAGTTAGGTTTTATCTGGACTCTGGAGGCCTACTGCCGCCATCAAAATTTCGTTAGGATAATCTGTTGGAGATGAAAGGGTATCTTTCCACCACAGCTATACTATGAATTCACATTTGATGGTGCATATTATTGCTGCTGCATGTGTCATGCTGCGTAGAAGCGATGAATGGATATCAAAAGTGTTAAGGCGTTAATATAGCATAACTCGGGTTGAAAGGGACCTACCACCAGAGGTCACCATTTTCTAGTCATCTTTGCTACTAAAATCTGGCAAAATGTGACATAGAACGATGAGACAATGTTATCACATTACATAGACCGTGTCTGGGCCATTTTTTTTCGAAGTTGTTCCGTCTCTCTTTTCTTGTAACATAGGTATTTTTATGTGGTTTACTCGTATACTCTTCTGAATTTCGTCAGCTCTTTCGATGCTAAAAGAAGAAATTTATTGACCCAATATTTATATACATTTTTCGAACTTTCTATTCCGTTACCGCCATTCAAAATATATAACAGAATGGAAAAAACCCCTTGGAACAAAAATTTTCTCCTATAAGGAATTATATCAAAAGGTCCAAATCGAAAAAAAGGGGGGGAAACTTTGAAATAAATGGCCCGTCTACACATTTCTACTCTACGAAGGAAAGAGCACAGGATGTGCGCAAGAGCATATCGCCAGGTTCCTCATTCCAATTGCAACATCCGATCAAAGAAAAACAAACCAGACTTATAATGGTTGGACTTTTATCGTTCTGTCATCGCAGATAAGACTCTTGTGTTCTAATTAGTGCTGAAAATGTTGGAAATAATTAAGTGATTTATGAAACTTTAGATTTTTTCGGGTTTTTAAAGAAATTATAATTGTCCTTCTATATTTCAATTTACTTTTTCTCGATTATATCGATATGTATAGCTGGAATTATCACATATTCGGAAAGTAAAGACACGTGAGATGTACAGACTTACCTTGAAGCCAGACGCCTTCACATTCCGCACGGACTAATAAGGAATGTATGAAAATGTCACTACTGACCCTCTTGATATATGTGTCGAGTTCTTGACCCTCGCTCCGGGACATTCCTGGGTGCTTAGACAAGTTGCCAATCGCTAACGCTTAATCGTAAGCGAAAGCTGTCTTTGTCGTACTAATATGAAACAGTGACGGAGAGGGAAAACTACGATACGCTACTAAGCGTTACGCCGCGGCCACGACATCGGTCTAAGGCGACCGGCTTAGCGGAAAACGTATGGTGCTCCCTCTCGTACCCATATCGGCGGCTCCAACTCATGGATTCGCTCGCCGCTGGTCGCCTTAGACCAATGTCGTGGCCAGGGCATTAGCGATTGGCAACTTAGCTAAGCATCCAGGGTAGTTAGCCAAGTTGCCAATCGCTAGCGCTTCATCGTTAATCGCAGCTAACTGTCTTTGTCGTACTAATATGAAAGAGTGACAGAGAGGGAAAACTACGTTACGCTACTAAGCGCTAGCGATTGGCATCTTGGCTAAGCACCCAGGTGTTGATTTAAAATTTAAAAAAAGTTGAGGTCTAGTTACGCTGGAATTCCGGGAATGAGGTACTATGCGCTTGCGCAAGTAGGTAATAGTTACCTGGTTCCGCTTGTCACGGTAGGCGGCCTGTTCCGGGACCGATACTACATATAGATAATTAGGTTTGGACAAAAGGTGACCAGTTATTTAATTAATTTTATGTATTTACTTTTTTTTGTTTTGGAAAGCTCGACGTACCTGCGATATTGGTTTGACTTTGAAATATTATTTGATTTAGAAAAATACTAGTAATTAACTAAGGTTATGCACTTAATTGCCTTAAGGTTTACATATGTAGGTACATTTTATGTATTTGGTTTATGAACAGTAATCAAGTAGGTAATTTATTTCTTTCATGTAGTACATAGGATCTTACAAAATAAAAGTATCATACATGGAAATATTGGTAAATCTAAAAGTAACTTATACTAATTCATATTTTTGTTTTTCACTGAGTACCTAATCACTGTCACAGTTAGTCATTTAGGTATTCATTCACAGAATAGTATGTTTTAGTTACTAATAGCTTCTTTAATTTATTAACAAAAATATGAAATTTCTCGTCTTTTTTAATTTCTTTAGGTAAAACAGTCTTTGATTATATTTTCTTCAGTATGAACAAGTTATTGAATTAATTTCTATGTAAAAGCTGTATAACTAATTAATTATGAAAGGTTAACACGTTGGCAATAGTATTGAATTTTATGAAGCATCCTTGCATAAAAAAATATAGTTAGACAATAAATCGGCATTTCTCCGAGCGTTTCAACCGCCGTGACTTTGGTGGCAGCCTTATCACACGAATCTCGTGAGAGATGCAAAAACTTTCGATGTATAGTTGACAACTATACCAAAATATCCAAAAAAATTACGAGATAATAATGTTGCCACCGAAGTCACAGCGGTTGAAACGTTCGGAGAAATACCCAAATACAGATAGAGCCATCTTCTTAATATCAAATCTAAAAATTAAACTGACCAATATCTATTTCAACTTAATTTTAAAAACAAAATAAACACGACGTATCACCATTCATAAAATCATAAAGCATATACCTGTATTGAACACAACTGAAAGGCAGAGGAAGTGACAAGTAGCACTTGCCATTTTCTTCGTATCACGTGACAGATCGGCGATAGTAATTATATGTTATCCGGTGAGGCGGCGCGTGCGTCGTTTCCTGTGGGGATCCCGTTCTTTGGTATTGTGGAGGAATAGGGTAGTGTTCGCTTTTTAGAATATTGTCGTTTTGTTGAAGATAACGTAAAGTTAGTTAGTTAGTTTTACTGGGCTTTTTCCGCAAGTCGACAACCATCGTGCCTTTTTGGCGTGATAGCGAGGTTATTCCAACCATCCAAGCTCCTCCGCGAAACTCAGCGTATGTTTCAGGTTGCTAAATGCCTCCTTCAGTGTATGTGATAAAAAGATAACCTAAAATACAACTATTTGAACGGATTATATCGCGTATAATTAAATCTAACTACATTCGGAAGTTTCGAAGACTTTACAGGTGACTAAGATAAGTTATGTACATATAAGTTTAAGCTTAAGTACTTAAGTTTGCAGGGCTTAGCAAAAAAAGAGTTTAGGGGGCTATTCGGTATCGGATCCTAATAAGGAAAATTAATGAGAAAAACTTTCCCGAGAAACATTTTCAAAAAACTGGTCGGATAGACCGAAGAAAAAAAGTTTTACCTTAGTCCTGTTCAGTTCACGGTAGCAGGCTGGAATACTAAACTGAAGGCCCCAATGCCAATTACTATACGATTCTGAGAACTAAATATTACGTATCTCAATAGTTTTTTTTAATTAGATGAACATTATAATAAACATAAATAATTTCAACATCCAACCACTGCGTCGCTTAAAAGGCCCTTATACCACGATTAGGGCCCACCAAATGTCACATTTAACTCAACAGATGGACTCCCAACTTAGGGGTCGATTTCATCTTCTAAATAACGTACTAAGTATGGAAGGACCACAAAATTGTTAGGTCTTTTTTATTTATGGAGTACGGCGATGTGATACTTATAAGACTTGTACGATATCAATTCTTATTCGAAATAAATAGTTATTGATCTCTTTTGTCAGCCAAATTTTATGTGTGAGGATCGATTTTACCACAGTTGGTAAATTCGATCCATTTCGGTGCAATTTAGCACCCACGGAACATATCAGGCAAAAAAACCTATCCTAGGACCAGTCCTAGTAAACAAATATGGCTGCATAGCATTTGACGGTTTTGCCACATATCGTGTACGTGTACAGTCGACGTCAAAGATATCATTACGGTTTAGGTGCCCAAAAATGATTTACACGACCAAGGCAATGTCAAGGCAATAAACTCGTGTAAATATATTTTTGGCACCTAAACCGTAATATGTTTTACGTCGACCATTCGTATACTTAGATATAAGTATTCGTATAATATTTTAACTAAAAATGCATTTGAGTTTAAGGTTTTATATCGGCGTTAAAACCAATATTGTGTTCAACAAGAGCGTACAAGTTTTTAGGTTCGTTTTTTTTGTTTTTTACTGACGAACGATACACATGCATAAAAACAGACGGCAAATAAAAAAGTAAATAATATTATAATGAGATATTCGGCGGGACCCAATGTATCGTCATACATTTGATCAGTAATCAGCCTTTCTATAATTAGCAGCCACTGTACACACGATCTACATATGAATGATGATTACATATTAATAAATTCGCGATACCGTCAACTTTTGTATTGGGTAACTTTGCCCACGAATAAAAATACATTTCTGCGATATTTTTTTAATGGGATTGCTGTAACTGTTGTAAGTAATTGTTAGAGTCTTATTTTGTCATTGCACGGTTTTATTTTAAAGTTTCGTATGAACTATTAAAGTTGTAAATTAAAAGTTTTTCTACTAAGAATCACGGAACTTTTTTAATTATTATTTAAAATAACTAACGTTATGGAGACACTATTTTAAGATAAGAAATCTTATGAGTGGAAATAATTTAAACAATCACAATATAAAAATGCACACGTCACGTCATCTTTAAGTTTTTACAACTAGATACTGACACAATCATAAAACATAAAGAAGTGGTTTAAAAACACTTATTTAGAATGACTCCTTTGCAAAAATAACGAAACGCAAATTCGGCAAAGCTAAATAATTAAAAAAAAATGGATCAATTCAACTCATAATCGATAATCGATGTTAATCGATACTACGCCGATTAAACTTAAATAAATAACCAATCATTCACGCTTCTGCGTATTTTTTCTATCAGTATGCCCCAATTTCTTTCATAGCAAATGTTCAATCAAGAATGGCACAGCAAAAAACGAGAGCATGCGGGCAGCATATGTTCGCAAGGTGAACCTCCACAATGGAACTCTTTCGAGAAAGGTGCAAAATCTTCGAGAGCATCTTCAATTTTTTCTATTTCCCTTGTCACTTGTGATTTGTGATACCTTGAAGATAAATGATTTTGTTGCTGGTATAACTATGGAATACAAATTTGGCTGTCGTACCTGTCCCATAAAAAATAGATATATCATGTCACTAAAATATAGGTAGGTCATCTGCAATCGTAATATCTATATATTAAGCTTTGTTTATATATTAGCAGTGTTAGCACGGACATTATTTATACTAATGTACTTTGTATGAACATGGTGACAGAGCGGCCTATATAAAAAAAATACGTTTTGGTATTTGAAAAAATTAAGTGCGGGCGTTCTACTCATATTCTGAAAAGCTCCCAATTCACAATAAAGCACAATAAAGCAGGGCACTATGAATCTCCGTGAGAAAAGGAAAAATATATTAGTACCATCAGCAACAGCATCACCAATATTTACACAAACAATCTAAGGACGTTACTAGAAATGTCTAACTTATATACTGACATTACTGATTTATATAAGAAAAAAAAGTCATGTTCAGCCATCTAAATAATATTTAGTTCTGGATGTTCTGGATGTACGGGCATTCCATGGAAACTTTTGAGAAATTAAATTAGTAAGCTTATTTACGGTAAAATAATAGGTACCATATTAAGGCTTTAAGATAGACAGTGTTCTCTAGCAGCTAGCATATTTTATTAGAGTACCTCCCATAGCGACACATAAGGGACAAAAAGTAGATGTTTTCAGGGAACGTTCCTGTAAAGTTTTTCAAACATATCTTTCGCAAATGCCTTTATAAACCAAAATCAATCGACCAGATACAATAAGGCCGATGACAGACAATACTTTCACTAGTACAGTTACCACAAGGTGTCGCCGTATTCGCATCTGCTGCGCTGCGCACGAGTCTGAAGTACCCTTTCTCCGACACAATCGATTTTAGTAGTGAAAAAGGGCATATGTGTTGTGCCTAAAAGTAGTGGTATAAGACCTTTTTGGAACAATGTTACAGCCCTTGCTAATCTTGCTGGTAGCTGATCGATTCGATTTATTTTATATGAACTTTTTGTGTTTATATTCATTTAACAAATGTGAGTTTACCGTAAGTTTAACTACATAAATATAGATGAACATTCAAAATACGTAATTAAATAAACATCGTTATATCACTAAATATTTTTTTAAATACCTCTTAGGTAGTTAGTTACTCGTAGTTGATCTTGCAAAATATCCAAAAGTATACGCTCTAAACACTGTCATAAAGGAAATCAATTATTCTAAAAGTATTTTATTCTTTATAGGAAACATCTGCTTAAAATCTTAATAAATGTGCATATCATAGGTGCTACCTGACATTTTGATTATCTCTTAAATATAAATATAAATAAATATAAATATAAATATCTTGGGACATCTTACACAAATCGACCTAGTCCCACGGTAAGCTCAATTAAGGCTTGTAATGTGGGTACCAGGCGACGATATATATAATAGATAGATACATATAGATACTTAAATACATAGACAGCCATGACCAAGGAACAAACATTTGTGATAAATAAATACACAAAGAATGCCCTCGCCGGGATTCGAACCCGGAACCTCCAGCTTCGTAGGCAGGGTCACTACCAACTAGGCTACGGAGGCTGACGAAATGCTGTCTGTCGCATGGCTCTGTCTAATGGCTGTCTTAAATAATGTGAATTGATTTATCCTTGAAGAAGAACAAAACAAACTCTGATCTAAAAACCCAATGAGCAATGAGACAAATGAGGTATCGTCTGACTTTTCTAAATTGAAAAACAACACTGTATTTTGACATGCCATCCTAACATCCCAATATTAAAATCATAGTCAACAGACAGAAAAAAGCGCCACAAACAAAAAGTAATGCGTCCTTTTGCAACGGCATTGTCTTTGGTTCCATACGTTCACCATGCTAAGCCCAAAAGGCCGTAACTATATACAGTTAGCAACAAAGTGATGCCATTTCTCGACTCTATTCCTTGTATAGTAAGGTTCAACAGTGGTGTCTTCATGGTTTACTGTACTAGTCCCAGGACATACGGTTTTAGCCCTAGCATGGTCGCAGAGGTAATCAAAGGTGGACAAAGCGTATCTGACTCGTCCTTTGCTTCCTTTTATGGAGTAATTGGCATTCGATTTTCAATCGCTTTTTCGGTTAAGATACTAATTTAACTACAACAGTAGTGAGATGCATCGATCTCTTTAGATGTTGATGATGAGAAGTTTAAAATTGAATAAAGAAATATTCATTCATTCATTCATTCATATTATAGTCAAAATGATATGAGTTTAGTTGAATTTTCGGTATCCCCGTCAACGTAGGTACCTAAACGAAATTGAATTGAAATATAAATAATAGAACATTTAGACACATCTTTTATTCTAAACGTAACCACATGTATCAACTCATTCTTCTGAATGTAATGTATTAAAAGCACTCAATCAATAACAGGAATATTTTTCCAAAAACTACCCAAAACGTTAAAACAATTAAATAATAAGTATTAGATTAGATTGTCTAAAAACAGTAAATAGCGAAATTATTTTGATGCGAAAATTACGATCAACAATTGGTAATATCCTTTTTAATAGGGAATAATATCTTAAGTGAGTCCAAGAATATAAAAGTTTTATCCAAATGCAACAATTTTGCCACACAACTTTCGCAAGACGCGTTCGAAAAATTTGAACGTAACCGTCGACGCCGACGCTCCCCTATCGGCGCTAGCGCACGCGCGGGCAAAGGTGCGCACAGAAGGGGGCGAGCCTCCCCTATTATCTTACCATTCAAGTCTGTTTGCAAGATAAAGGCAGGGAACAGGGGGTGAAATTCTTTATTCCTCACCCGGATTTATTATTATTTTTTAGATATTATTACTATGGTCGCGTGCGCATATGTCCCACCCTAGTTTGTTCGGGGATTATTGAAGGTTACATTAGTGGTTCAGGAATAATAATATTGATTCTGATGACAAGGTATAATCTGAATTATTTTAATATCGATGATTATACGTCACCAAATGTAGTCGACACGTATTTCTTTACTTGATTTAAAAGGTCAGGCAAAAAACTGCATAGAAATCATAAACGAAGACACCTTGCAACTTTGTATAAAAGATCTCCGATTGACCAGAAAAAAAATACAAACCTGAATACTAAGATATTCTTCCATCATTGACATTTATCGCTAAGAGATTAAAGCTCACAATCGCTCAAACGGTCACCTTAAAGACGATAATGTTGTCTTCAAATGTATTGCCATTTTCATTCTGCGGTGTCACAAGCGTTAACTGTAAAGAAATAAAGTTCGTTCTTGGGCTCCCAAGGGTCGTCTTTAAGCTTGTGTCTCAAATGGAACATCCGTACAGCTGATTTTACGCTACGACCGTAGTAAAAATTCCTTTACACAGAATTGAGTCTTAACTTGAAATTCATAAGAGTAAGAATGTCTTAAATGTTCACTTAAGACGATTAACCTGAGATGCTCGTGCGTACTATATAGAATTGTATTTAGTTCGTTTTATGGTTGATATTCTTATGGATAGTTAAGGCACGTGGGTGATAAGATCACTACACATGTTGTTTGATCCGGTGTATGGGCGTATCGGATGTCTACGGTTTCATAACATGGCGCTTAAGACAATCGTTGGCCAGGTGGTTACTTTTTGTGGCTTTTGTTGTCTCTTTTGAAGTGTTTCGGCATTTATATTTGATTTAATTAGTGGTATGAATAAGGTTAACAATTTGAGGAAAATAAATATTCAAACGAGACGAAAGTCGAGACATAAGAAAATTTAACTGAAGACCGAAGAGCTGGCGACTTCCTCGTACAACGCATCAGTATAGAGATACAGCGAGGAAATGCCGCCAGCATCCTCGGTACAATGCCACAAGGTCCAATTTTAGATATAGGTAAGGCTAGTTATATTAGTTAGATTGTACATAAATTGTTCAGCTTTGAGAAAAAAGAGACTTCCTTTGACCTTTACGGATATGAAAATATTAAATCTGTTTCTTCTCCGCTGTGCGGCATCTCTTAGAGTCTAGGTCTCAGGCTTAATAACTGACGTTATTGTAGGTACGTCTTCCTACCCTCTATAAAAGAGATACAGCTATGCTAAGTACTTACAATATCATAAGACCCGGTTATACATAGCTATATACCCGTATTTGCAAAAACAAAACGGCAAATCTCAATTTAAGACAACGTTTTCATTAATTTGGATTGACAAATCGCTCCCATAGCATCGGAAAACCATGAGCCAGGGCAAGTATTATATACCACATCATTGTATTTTGAGGCCGGAAAGCGCAACTACGAAGCTTCGTGTCGTCTTTGACGCGTCAGCTAAAGACGCGAATTCCAAATCGCTTAACGATAAGCGTCAAAACGCTCAATCGAACACTATCGATCCAACATGGCGGTAATCCGGCGCCCACTAGACCGGCGCGCGCGCAGCTGCCCGATCGATACGGCTTGAGGGTGCGGGAAGTTCTGTGACGAGTACTTGGGGAAATGTTGGAGCGTTTTAGATTACGGGGTTAGTTGGAGTATTTTTTAATGTTTGGTTTTACGAGAGCTAAATAAGCTTGATTAAACTAGTTGAAACGCATAAAATTACGTCCCTACATTATCACTATCACTACATAGTATAAAATAAAGTCACTTTTTCTGTCCCTATGTCCCTTTGCACGCTTAAATCTTTAAAACTGCGCAACGGATTTAGATGAGATTTTTTTAAGTAGGTAGAGTAATTCAAGAGGAAGGTTTTTATGTAGCTATAGTACCCGTGCGCAGCCGGGGCGGGTGGCTAGTTAAGGTTTAAAAATTAAAACACTGATTACGTAACCAATATGATTCGTAAGAGACAGTCATTGTAATATCATCGTCTAGTAAGATTATCCGTTCTCATTATAGTTTAAAAGCACGAAATTTTGCATTTTTGATGCTTTCAATTTGAAAAAAAAACAATCTGGATCAATGAAACTGAAATGTAAAAAATGGATTATAAATTGTATATCACAGACAGTTGCGAGGCAGCGCCGCACATTAATAGTTCGCTAAAAAACACAAGGTGTTTAAAAAACAAACATCAACAAACCATATTGGCACTACCGTATTCGAAAACCATTAATAACACCGAAACCTGATCCAAAAACAGACAGCATCGATCATCTACGCGCATCTTTGCAAACCGCCAATGCGAAACAGAGCTTAAGACTTGACAATCAAAATGTCTTAAGTCCTCGTAAATTTTCACGTGATTCTAGGCCATAATCATATCTCAATTAAGGCTCTAATGGTATGAGGAACAAAAGAGACTGCTGTTCTCGAGGCAATCGGGACATTGAGACGGTTGAGTCATTTTGAAAACGGAACGTGCGCACGAGTCGCAGATGCGAATCGCAGCCTTCGATTAGCCGTTTCGAATTTAAAAAGTTAAGTGGGTTCATTCATGCTTTGTGGCTTCTGTTTACATATGTGGTGTTGTTTCGATTTTGGTAGCATCGGTCAAATTGGTTCCGTAGATAATACTGAATACGACCAATTGTCCTTCAATTCTTTCTTTGCATTTTTTTATACAATTGATATAGAAAACGGTAAACCGATGATTGTTTTGATCGTTTAATAGTCGTGTCACATTGACATATGCAATTATGCATACACATCGGTTCGTGGATACCTAAATATATAGATTCTATATGTTTAGGTATCCACGAAACGTATCCAATTCGAAGCTAGCAGCGAAAAGAAAAATATGAAATTGAAACCTATAGAAGAAATGGACACAAGACACGATACGACAGCAAGGACAGACCAAATATAAAACCAAATATAAATAATAGAAAACATTTATCAAAAAAGAAGATCCACATTAAATAATTACCCAAAAACTCTTAAAAACATGTTAATTTTTAATGTTGATGAAAGTATAGCTGCATTTGTTATTAGGGATGATGTTACTCCACTCCTTAGAGTCTAAGGAGTGAAGTAACATCGTCTAAGGCTTAGACTTAGACCAAGTTTTATTGATAACTTGGTTCAATATAATTTGAAGCCTAAGGGCGATTGTAATATTTCAAACACCAGAAACCCCCAACGCTAAAACGTCCCAACTGTTGAAGTCCACACTTGACCGCTCCTAGAACAATTCAAAAACTGTCAGTCATTTCCGAATTTTAATGACGCACAATAATGAGGGCATTGGACCTTGTGCCAAAACCATAACACACCGTGTGTGTAGACCCCCTAACGTTGGGGTATAAAGTTGAATTTGGAACACCTCTTCCATACTAGGGGGAGCCCGCAGGTGTGAGGACAGATGTCTTGAAATTGCTTTGGTGCCATAAGGCCCGCAACGTTTTCTGGCGTGTGCCGTGTTAATTTTATGCTTGATTACTGGTATTAATGAAAGATGAAGGGGATTAGAAATTAAGGTATGCTGCTGTGAAAAAATTGAAACAAAGCTTGGGTAGGCAAATTGGAACTTGTCTAATTTAGCTTGAATACTCCTTGTGTATTGACGTAATTTGACGCCTAATATGATGTCTCTATAAAGTGTCCTTGCTAACGTAGGATAACGTAGGTAACTTAACGTAAGATTTAGTAGTATGACCCGATGGCTGAATATCTGAGCGTTTCATCCGCCTACTTTTGGTGGCATAATTTTTGCCGAAATTTCTATACTTCGTCATTTGTATAAGGTACCGTGCCTCATTTAAATGACAAAGTAGCACATTGTAACGAATAGAAACTTCGGCAAAAATGACGCCACCAACATTAGGCGGTTGAAACGCTCAGATATTCACCCCGATATCATTTTAGAGTTAGAGTTTTAAGTTAGTCATAACCACTAAAACGTATTTTTTTAATTTATTGTGTAGCAATATAACGCGGACAATAATCTGATACAAATAATAATTTAATAGCTGTTGACAGTTGTGACAGTGAGATGATTTTGTAGGGCCTTCACTAATTACTAACTAAATACTCCAACTGTTTGTGGTAATAGTAAAAATACACGCTACATGTCGTCGGGGACAATGCAATACCTCGTAACTAACAAATTCAATTAGGGTCAATTTGAGTGTAAATTATTTGATATTTGAACTCTATCTGCTTCGGTAGTTACGCGGTATTGCACTATCACTATCACCGACGATATTGCGAGATGACGGATCGGTTTGAAATGAAACAATAGACAATCGTATTTGGAATCGGAACATGAATCCCGACAGCTCTAAGATCAATCGGCGGCCCGCGTCTTACGCGCATCGTAACGTGACGTATCCCCATTCACAAACACACACACATACAATAAGACACGCATGCGGTGAGATTGTGTGCGTTCATTCAAGGAATGCCTAGTGGGTATAGCTTAGACAGTAGTCTTGCTTAATTTCGTAGCACAGTATCTAAGCCACCAGCCCGCCAACTTTGGATCTTAGGTCCTTACGAATACAGTCGAAAAGTGATAGACTAGGTACTTGTTTGCTGATTGTATCGAATTTAGAAATCTAGTATTACATCGGGTGTTCCTACAATAGGAATAGTATTTAACAGTATTTAATTTAAACAATATTTAATTGCAGTTTTTGCACTGCTGTGTTTCCGTTTGGGGGTAAGATAGCCGGTGTAATTACTGGCATAGATAGAGGCAATCCATCCAAGTCCTCAGGGTTGGCAGCGCATAGGCGATTTTTTGGTCACTATGTCCATGTGCCTCAGTTCCTGCTTTCCATCAGGTGGGCTGAGAGCTCAGTTTTCTACCTTCACTTTAAAAAACAATCTAACCCCCTTATTCATAAAACGTCTCCTAACTTAGCAAGCCACTAAGTATTTTTTGTCTCTTTCAAACTTATCAGTATGTCTATAAGACTGAAAGCGACAAACAATACTTAGCGTCTTGCTAAGTTAGATGACGTTTATGAATAAGGTCATCATCATCATCTATGGTAGTCCACTGCTGGACGTAGGCCTCTCCTATTTACTATGCGTATAGACGCATTAAGTAGGAGCACAGAATATATAAAGTACCCATAATCGCCACGCTGGGCAAGCGGATTGGCGATCGCAGTAATGTGTCCACTATGATGACGCTGCTGCCCATCATCAATCTTTTATTAAATAATAATCAGTGACACTTCAATCCCTTAGTCGACTTACGACACCCACAGGAGGAGTTGGGGTGGTGACAAAATGTATTCTTACTGCCGTCACCACACGGCATACATGAGTAAGGTAAAGTAGGGTAAAGCTTTACTGTTTTATATCTGTGTGCTGTGCTGGCCGTCTTACGTCAGTTCCTGTGACGTCACCGTCTTAAGTGGTTACGTGTACCGCAAGCATATAATTACAGGGTTCATATATCATGTCATTCATGTCTGTCTTTATTTGTTCACATTTGTTTATTGAAATGCGTAATAATATTAAATAGGAATGGATTTGCGGTTTTTTGGTAAACACCATCTAATTTGTCAGTAATTTTAAGTTTTGTTAGACATGTTCATTTAGAATATAACAGTGATTATAAGGAAATTAACAGTTGCATTTTTACATAAGTCCTTTTTTGTTTTTCTGGTTTGTTAATACTGATATACAGGCAACTCAGGCCCTCTCTGTATCTTTTTTACGTCGCAACCTCAGTGTGTGTACTACACATACACATATTACATAGGTAACTATAATTATGTTACTAACATATATCGTATTTAATCCTATGTTTAATATTTAATTTAATATATAATGCATTAACCGCTCAAGATCCCGTTTACATAATTCCCGAACAAAGACAAAATTATACAGGAACGGAAAAGAATTATATCAATTTGGTATCAAATCAACCCGTCACCTGGTCTCTGATTACAAGAACTTGTGACTAAAGGGGTGAGTAGAGATATGTATCCTATAATTTGCAGGTCACCCACAGTCAGTGATAGTGACTGGTACTGGTGTCTCTTTAAATTGTTTTTTTCCGGTGTGAAGAAACGGGTTTGCTTTTAAACTTCGATAATGTTGATGTGGGATGCTTGAATTATATCAATGTGGTATAACCATCAACCCATAACGTGGTCTCAGATTACAAGTACTTGTGACTGAAGGGGTGAAGATACCCTATAATTTGCAGATCAGACGAGTGACTCATGTGGTGACTGGTGTCAATTCAAATTGGTTCTTTCCGGTGAAGAAACGAGTTCGCTTGTAAACATCCGGAATGATGAACTTGGATTAACTACTTAATTTATATTTCTGAAGTCTGTGCTTATGCACTACATAACCAAAGGATTTTAAGCTAACATGGGCATTTATATGCTTTTTATAATTTCAAACTGAGTATTTAGCTATTTTCCATGTGAATTTTTGAATTGATTTCCTTTGTTTCGTTTTTTTGCGCTCCCGACCCGTGGTCCAACTGGTTGTGGCACGGGTAAGTAAAATTATCCGAGGTACAACAGTCAGATTACTTTTTTTTTACTGTCATGTAATTATGACCCATAGTACAACTGAGGGGCAATTGTCCAACTAGTATAAGTACGTAAATATATGTTCTAGTATTGGACTACCGATGAATTTAGTGCACCGTGGTACAACCAATTGGACCATGGGTAAACTAACTTCCTCGTAGTACAATCGGTTGGACTATGGATAATTTTATTTCCCCGTGGCCCAACCAGTTGGGACATAGCGGTTGGACCACGGGTCGGGAGCGGTTTTTTTGCAAATACCATCTTCACTGAGTCTATCCTCGTATGGCCCACCATACTTTTTTCTTTAAATCTTATTTTGAACCTTGCTATGGTAAGGAATGTAGTGGTGAACTTCTTTTGTTTATCAAGTCAATGAAACAAAGGAAATGCGACTTTATTAACTTTATGAAAAGTTTAAATTTCATTGAAGCGGAGTGTACATTGTAATGAACATTGGGCCTTACGGGGCAAACATGGTATTTGCAACAACGGTAGCAATTATAAACAGTTTCAAATAATGCTAATAGCCTCAGGTTATGCGGAACCCACAGCTTTTTAGACAACGCTTGTTGACCTTACTTTAGCTTTGAAGTTCACATGTTCTTTATTTTGGAGAACAATAAAGGAATTATGTAGGTAATACAATTTACAGTCAAAGGTATAAAAATGCTCAACAATATTTCCCAGTGCATTTTAATTATGTGTCATAAGAACGGTGTAACATATTAACTAAAAGAGGATTCTTTCGTTGCATATTTTTGCACTTGACTGTAGGTACAGGTACCTATTCATATTTTCAGACAGAGAGCCTACCGCGACCCATGAACGAAGTTTTGCCTCTCTCGCACTTGCAAATTCGAACGTAAATCTGACAGGGAGGTGTGATCTTCCACCTCAAATATCTCGAAAGTTCAGTCGTCCAAATCCCACAGACCCTCAGAAACACTCATTAATATTTATTTCGCCAACATGCGGGCAGGGTCTTAGCACAATAGCCTGAGATTGGGCCACTTGCCCCAAATTGGCCATTCCCGCATCCTTGCCCGCGGCCAAAATGTCTTTCAAGTGCAATTGCGACTCGGCAAGACGGTGATTGATGTGGGTCGAAAGAGAATCGGTCACCCTTACTACCGCGAAATTCGAAATTCGTAAATTTCGAGGATATTTCTCTTTCCCTCAAACGAAGGCGTCATTAGAATGAGAGAGACAAATCCTCGAAATTTACGAATTTAGTTTTTCGCGGTAGGGCCGCTGTAGCTGTACCATGACATTATCAGTCTCGGAAACGTTTGGTTTTTCTCGATACAGTACAATAAAAATATTATTCTTAAATGTCTTTGTGCTTTGAAATGAATCAAAGTTCAACATCTGCTATCCTTACGATTTTTTACGTTAAAGTCAGCATTTTGCGCAAAATCCATCGAAATGCATGGAAGTCACGCTCACGTTAGGAAAAAAAAAATTATCCATAAAATTGATAATTGATAAATTTTATTGGAAAGTAATTACCTACGAGTTCAAAAACCATTAATATAATTCTAAGGAAATATACAGAAATCAATAAGTAATAATAATAGTGTAGCGATCAGTCAGTCATGACGATATTTTTTTTACCTAATCATTATTAAACTACATCGACTATTTACACAGAGCAATAAACAGCGGGCACATTTCGCACTCAAAACCTCATCATAAATCACTCTAAAACGATACACTTACAAATTACTTCCGCTGTACAAGAGCATCCTTTATTACCTAACCTCTTCTAAACGCAAAAAATGCAATAAAAGGTCACTGCACCTGGGCAGAAACATCTTTCGGTGTGTAAGCTGTGTATTGTTAATTTGACATAATTTTTATTGATTTCTTTTATGATGTTTGAGATGAAGAAATTGAGGTATTAGCGTAATTGTGGCCGTAGGCTGTTCGTATGACACCTTGGCATACCCATTTGCCATCGGATTTTGAACTTAGCTGAAGTATTACCTAAGTATAATTAGAATCGAAAAACATCGATATTTTGAGTAAAAATACAAAATTAATAACAAAACACAATTAGTAAAAATAACATTTCTGAGAAAAGCTCTAATGAACATAATTTATTACCTATCGTGTTCTGAAAAATATTTTTTTTTTAAGTCAATTGTGATTATTAAGGCAGAAGCATCAAATAGAGGACAGATAAACATCAATAAGTACATTATTGCTAAGATTTTTCCAAAACTTTTATTTCATAATCAGATTACAATTACTTTTTACTCTTATTAGGGACTGCTATTTCATGAATAATTTCAATTTTTCCCACTGTATGTCAAATATATAGAGTTCTTGATTATACTTTTTTGAAAAGATGCCAGTCAATTATTAAACCAAGAAATTCCAATCAGATCTTTTTCGACCCAAAATTTGCTATAAAATTAATCTTCTCACCATACGGGTGAAGATTCTTCATCAATACATTAAAATTAAAAAGTCTCACTCCCAAATAATTACTGTATTAACATACGCCCTTTTGAAACGAAGCCGTGTAAGAAACAAAAAACAGCGCACGCGCCGGTAGCGGGTGGTCCGCACGTGGCCGCCCCTATTGATCGATAGATCGATATCGATAGTCGATAGTAAAGGGTGAGGTGGGGTGAAACGTATTTTCTTACTCAATTGTTAAAAAACAGCTCAACTATACTTTTTTACAACAGAGAGGCCTTGTCCGGGACATTCCTGGTGCAAAAATTGTCAATGGCGATTCAGCGTGGCAATGCCACGAGCGTGATGGGCACTTTTGCGCCGGGGATGACATGGGGCGGGTTATTTGACTAGTACTTTCAGAATCAACAAACAGTATCAGTTTGTGAACTGTAAATTGTATGATTTTATTTAAAAAATAATAGATTGAAATAAGAAGTCAATTTCATATATTAGTTTCTTAACAAGATGGTAGCTTCAATACTCAGAACTGTAAAGTAATAAATATAGAGATTTTTTTTTCAATTATTCCAATAAGGACTGTACCTATTATTAAGTGTGCATTATCATACACACTTGCTTTCATTAATACTTGTATTTCTTTTTTCAGATCCATCGGAGGCCACGGGCATATTTTGGTCTGGATAAGTCTCAAAAATCATATTAATGGTAAGTGTTACCGTTTAAAATCAAGTAGCAACGTTCCAATTCAATTAAAAAAAAATCAATCAAAATTCAATTCAAATTCAATCAAGTTTATTTTTATGAAGTTAAATTATTATTTTGCTTTCTGACACTGCAATTGTGTATGCAAAATCGCAATGCAATGTCAAAAACAATGTCGAGGACCTTGAGTACGGAAACGAATGTGATTGTTCTTGAAACTACTCAACAAATTCAAACTTGTAATGCAACGTAATATTGAAACCACCGCGCGAAGTATTAGCGTGCGTCATACGCGCCAGTAGATGTGCCCGCCTAGCTAGGTACCCGCTTCAACCCGCGCGCGCGCAGCCCCTCCGGTCGCCGTGCCTAGCCTTTATAAGCCGACGCGCCGCCCGGCAGCTCAGTTTGTCTCGCGCAGCGAACCGATCCCATTGACATGGGAAGGCGTACCTGACTTGAGCAAAGCATCGCGACCGCCTGGTATTGATTCCGTAACACGGTACTGTGCCGGTCAGCCGCGTTGTATTCTGTCTTTTGCTAGGAAGTACTTAGGCCGTAGTTGCGCTGAACGATAATTCCGTAATACGGAGTATCTGTTTTGCGGTGCACTACGTTAGTTTTGTTTATTTATTAGTTCGCTAAATGCTTGCTTACCGCTTTGTATTTATTATTTATGTATTAACTACTCTGCTTAAAACCCTGTAAATACTTAGTCTTACCTTAGATTCTTGGTTTCTTGTACTGAATTGTTGGTATAACTCCACCTATTTGCTGTTGCCTAAAATAACTAGCTTTCTGTAATCTTGCTAAATGTTAACGTTTGCCTATGATCCTTGCTCTGTTTAAATTTAAGCTTATAACGCATAAATTATTGTTTATTGTGTTTTAGTAAAATTTAGTTTGATACTAGCTTGCCGTACTGATTTTATACTGTTTACTGTGATACGCTTGTTATGTTATTTTCTCCGTTTATTGATTTATTTCTTAAATTTAACTAGTGCTTGCCGTACTGTTTTGTAATAATTTAGTGTGGTGTGAATCCTTAGTCAATATACGTCTTACACTTTACCGTGGGTGGTTTCAATTAAAAAGAACCTGCATTACAATCTGGCGCCCAGTCGTGGAGGCCCAACGGTACAACTTGAGACCTAGAAGTGTCAAGAATCCCACCAACACGAAGGTCATCAAAGCCGAGATGTCTAACGATAATTCACCGCAAGCATCTTCTCAGTTTTTGGGTATGACAACGGAACAGTTCAGAGAGCTTCTACAGGCGGTTAGTAGTAAAAAGAAAACATTACTCAGTGACTGTCCCTCTAGATTTAATGGCAATAGAAGTTCTACGGCAGTTGAAGCATTTATATCGGGAGTTTCAACCTTTAAACAAGTTGAAGAATTGGAAGATAGCGCAATTCTAGAAGGGCTACCCTTGATATTACAGGATGATGCTGCAGTCTGGTGGCAAGGCGTTAAGCACGAAATAGATACATGGAAGGAATTCGAGAATCGTTTGCGTCATGCTTACGCACCAAAGAAACCTACCTATGAAATTCTTCAGGATATTATAGAAATTAAGCAGGACAAGAATACCCCAACAGAGATTTTTATACAGAAGAAGCGAGCACTTATTGCACAATTACCGTCCCCTCGGTTCACGGAAGAATTTGAAATCGACATGATATTTGGACAAATACGATTTGAGATACGGGACAAAATGAACAGAGATTCCATAAAGACTTTTAAAGAGTTATCAGAGAAGGCTAGAAATGTAGAACGAAGTTTAAGTGAACGAGCGATGAAGATGGAAAAACAAGTGACCAGTCAAAACACTAAACCAAGATCGCGCTGTAATTACTGCAGGATTCCAGGTCACACGGCTGATGTTTGTAGGAAGTTGTTACGTAGAAACGATCAAACTCAAGCAGAAGGACCTTCAAAACCTCCACAGTCAGCGACAGCTACCGTCACTCCTTTAGATTCAGCAAAGCCTAAGTTTAAATGCTATGGATGTGGTGAACCAGGAGTTGTCAGAAGCCGGTGTCCGAAGTGCAATACACAGAAAGTGAAGCTAGAAGAGATTTGCTCAGTGGACTTTATGAGAAAACCTCTACGGGCTACGATTCCTATTCAGATTGGCAATGTAAAATCAATTGGCTATATTGATACGTGCGCGAGATCAAGTGTTTGTTCATACCAGCTGTATAGAAAACTTTCAGAAGAAGGTTTCAAATTCAAGGAAGAGAGGATGTATATAACCCTCGCAGACGGGATATCTAGGATGGGTGACGTTCACACAATCACCGTACCTATCCTTGCGTATGGTAGAACTGTATCTACACCACTTATTGTATTCCCAGGACCTAGTAATACAAAGACTTTACTAGGAGTAGACTTCATAGACGAAGCCCTGTTAGTCCCTAATCTTCCTCAACTTACATGCCGATTTTTAGACGAACCCTCGAAAGTTTACGATTTGATTCAAGAAAACATAAGCGAGACGCTTATCAGCGAAGTGGTGTCTGACGTTTCATTACCAGAACTGCTTTCTCCAACGTTATCTACCCCAGAGAAATGCAAGGCTCCAATCCAAACTATATCTACGACTGAACAGAGTCTTGACCGTCCGTATGGACCTTCTTTCAGTTTAGAGCGCAACATGTCCCCAAAGATGGCAGCTAAACGACAGCATGAGCCACAACTGGCTGATGAAGCTCCGTCTACCTCAGCGCAAAGCATGAGTTCCGGCCGCTTACCACCTGAAGAGACTCTGAAGAGCTATGGACCTTTAATACCTATAGAACTGCGCACTCCCCCCAAACGTCAACGTAACACTCTGCTCGATGGATACTCCCCAATTATAGATGCTCTGAAGTGGGATGCTAGGAGAGCCGTCGAAGAATCTGAGTTAGAGCTATCGCCTGTATCCAGAAATTTGTTTGGATCTCCAAGTACAGATATTGCCTCTATTGACGTTGAACGTGCTCTCGGTTCTGAAGAATATCGGCAGTTGAATGAATTACTGCTCAAACATGAAGATGTTTTTATTCCAAACGGAAAGCCAACTACAGAAACAGAACATGTGATAGACACAGGAAGTCATCGACCTGTTGCTGTACCGCCGTATCGTTTACCTCCTGCTAAAACTGAGATACTAAAAACGGAAATCAGTAAAATGCTCGAAGAAGGGATTATCAAACCATGCAAGTCGCCATGGTCCGCACCCGTTGTAATGGTGCCCAAGAAGGATGGCGGAACGAGAGTCTGCGTCGATTACCGGCAACTAAACGCTATTACAACACCTGACGTATATCCCTTACCTCGCATTGATGACCTATTGCACAATGCTAAACGAACGCCCTTCATGACTACTATAGACTTACGCGCTGGCTATTGGCAAATCAAAGTTAGAGATGAGGATCAAGCCAAAACTAGCTTCGTCACCCCATTCGGAATGTATTTATTCCTTCGTATGCCATTCGGTTTAAGAAACGCGCCAGCCACATTCCAGAGACTCATGGATGGGTTCCGTATATCCTTGAGTCCCATAAAATTATTAGTATATCTCGATGATCTCATAATCATGTCCACATCGTTTGAACAACATTTAAAGGATTTACAAGATGTGTTCGCTCGTTTAAAGGAATATAACCTGACTGCGAATAAAGAAAAATGCAACTTCTGTGTCAATAAGATCAAATATCTTGGCCATTATATTACAAAAGATGGATTAGAACTTGATCCAGAGAAAATTAGCGCAATTTTAAAAATGCCCGCGCCTTCTAACCTGAAACATTTATTGTCATTTATCCAAATGTGCTCGTGGTACCGACGATTCGTGCCAAATTTTGCTAAAGTCGCCGAACCTCTCACCCGCCTATCAAAGAAGAACGCAGAGTGGTGTTGGGAAAGCGAACAACAGACTGCCTTTGAAACCTTACGAAAACTTCTAGTTACGGCTCCTATTCTGGCACAGGCCGACGATTCTAAGCCTTACATCATTAAAACTGACGCCAGCAGTTATGCCATCGGTGCAGTTTTAGTGCAGGGGGAGGGAGATCAGGAACACCCTGTAGAATACGCCAGTCGGCTGTTAAATCAGGCAGAACGCAACTACTCTACTACGGAGCGGGAGGCTTTAAGCGTTGTATGGGCAGTAAATAAATTTAGAGGATACATAGAGGGAACGCCAATCAAAATCATGACTGATCATCAGGCATTAAGATGGCTTATGACACTAAAATCCCCAACGGGTAGATTAGCCAGATGGGCTTTACAGTTGCAGCCATTCGACCTGACTATCAAATACATACCAGGTCGAACAAATGTTGTTGCCGATTTACTTTCACGTCCTAACTGTGACTCAGAGACAAAGGAAAGTTGTGGAATATGCAGCGTAGTAGTCGATGTACCTACGAAAAGTCCGAGAGAGATAAGAGAAAACCAGTTAATTGACGAAGATTTAAAGAAGATTACTGCTGCTCTAGAAGGAAATTTAGAAGAAGATGCACGATATTGGAGTAATAAGGGATATATGATGAATAATGGCATATTGTATAGATATAATCCCGATAGCGATGCAGAAAGCAGCCAGCTCGTTGTACCTGCACAAATGCAAAAAAGATGTTATCTCTGTCTATCACGATGAGCCTACGGCAGGACACTACGGAGCAGAGAAAACTTATAATCGTATTAGTATGAGATACTACTGGAAAGGCATGAGGAAGGACATAGAAAATTATGTCCGAAATTGTATTCCATGTCAGAAATATAAGCCTTCTAACATGAAACCCGCTGGACTACTTCAAACAACAGCGATGAATAAAAGGTTTGAAGTTATCGCCTTCGATCTGTTTGGCCCGTTACCGACTTCGCCCGATGGAAAGTCATGGATTTTGATTATAGAAGACTTGACGACTCGCTGGGTCGAATTATTCGCACTAGAAAGTGCAACAGCTGAAGCCTGTGCTATGACTCTAATCAACGAGATATTTTTACGATATGGAATGCCCAGAAGAATGATTAGTGATAACGGTACCCAATTTGTCAGCGCAGTAATGCAACAAGTAACGTTTGTCCTCGGGATCAAGCATGCGTTTACGCCCGTTTATCACCCTGAAACCAATCCCGTCGAAAGGAAAAATAGGGATCTCAAGACGCAACTCGCTATTATTGTAGGTGACAACCATCGTGTTTGGCCTGAGCAGCTGCCGAGTATTCGATTTGCAATGAACACAGCAAAAGGTTCCACCACCGGTCACACACCTGCATATCTAACATTTGGCCGCGAATTGAGAACCCCTGATGATAACGAACATGAATTAAGGGAGATAATTCTATCAGAAAATTTCATTCCAGAAATAACGCCAAAACTACTAACACTAGCAAATACGTTGAAACAAATTAGAGCAGTGCAAGAAATGAAGGAAGAAAAGAGGAAAGAATATGTTGACAAGAGTAGAAGAAACTGTCCAAATTATAAACCTGGGGATCGAGTGATGGTAGAAACCCATGCTCTTAGTAAATCCGCTCAAGGATTCAGTGCAAAACTAGCACCCCGAAGAGATGGTCCGTATATTATCCTCAGCAACTATGGACCAAGCTCCTTCCACATTGCTAACCCAAACCAACCGGACTGTAGCGTTGGACTGTATCATGCCTCAGCATTGCGCCCGTATCAAAGTGAAAAAGACAGCCCATTGCCACCACCTACAATACCAATCCGTAAAAGAGGTCGTCCGCAAAACAAACCTATACCAAAGGAAGCAATACCCCAACGCACTTCGCGTCCGCGTGGTCGTCCACCTCGACAGCAAGACAATCTGGCTTCCTCGCCGAGGCGTCTTCGGAGCCAGAGGGGGAGATTGTAATGCAACGTAATATTGAAACCACCGCGCGAAGTATTAGCGTGCGTCATACGCGCCAGTAGATGTGCCCGCCTAGCTAGGTACCCGCTTCAACCCGCGCGCGCGCAGCCCCTCCGGTCGCCGTGCCTAGCCTTTATAAGCCGCCGCGCCGCCCGGCAGCTCAGTTTGTCTCGCGCAGCGAACCGATCCCATTGACATGGGAAGGCGTACCTGACTTGACGAGCAAAGCATCGCGACCGCCTGGTATTGATTCCGTAACACGGTACTGTGCCGGTCAGCCGCGTTGTATTCTGTCTTTTGCTAGGAAGTACTTAGGCCGTAGTTGCGCTGAACGATAATTCCGTAATACGGAGTATCTGTTTTGCGGTGCACTACGTTAGTTTTGTTTATTTATTAGTTCGCTAAATGCTTGCTTACCGCTTTGTATTTATTATTTATGTATTAACTACTCTGCTTAAAACCCTGTAAATACTTAGTCTTACCTTAGATTCTTGGTTTCTTGTACTGAATTGTTGGTATAACTCCACCTATTTGCTGTTGCCTAAAATAACTAGCTTTCTGTAATCTTGCTAAATGTTAACGTTTGCCTATGATCCTTGCTCTGTTTAAATTTAAGCTTATAACGCATAAATTATTGTTTATTGTGTTTTAGTAAAATTTAGTTTGATACTAGCTTGCCGTACTGATTTTATACTGTTTACTGTGATACGCTTGTTATGTTATTTTCTCCGTTTATTGATTTATTTCTTAAATTTAACTAGTGCTTGCCGTACTGTTTTGTAATAATTTAGTGTGGTGTGAATCCTTAGTCAATATACGTCTTACACTTTACCGTGGGTGGTTTCAATTAAAAAGAACCTGCATTACAAACTTTTATTTTGAAATAGATATTAAGCGACTTCCAAAAGTTACCCTGAAAAAAAAAACATAAACGATCTAAATTAACCAATCACCCTAATTTGCTTTTTAAAAAAGCAACTTTTTCTAATCAGAATCCGATAAAGAGCAGTAAAAAAATAAAAAAACGAAAATCATAAATAAATATGTATATTCAAAACAAATGACTACTTTTACACAGTTACATCTAATCCAGCGCAAATTCGCACTAAAGTGCAACCCACCAGTACCCCTTTCCAGTGCGGATAAAATGGAATCGAGTTTGTCTGTGGCCGGCAGGCGGCACATGAATTTTCGAATAATCACGACCGTGTTCACGTGTAGGCCCACGTATAAAAAGCCACTATGTATAGTGTACACAGACGGGCAAAATTGTCGCTGGAAATTCGCACTAGCGTGGAAACTAGCGATTCTAAAATCGATCGATTGTATTTGTTCTGTTAAACGAGAAGCATAACCTAAAACTTTTTTATTTTATAACGATTTTGACCTGAAACAGTCGTCTCGTTATTTTTTTATAGGTTCACATTTTATATAAAGATGACAAAATTATATTTAACCCTTAAGCATCGGTGTCAAAAACGACCACCCTGCATCACTATTTTCTTCATCATCTTTTTGTAATTTGTTCTAAAAAAAACTAAAATAATACAATTCCAAGGTTAGCTTCACCAAACACTAAATACAAATTAGACACGAGGGGAACGTCAGAAGTAGATTAAAACTTCAACCCTAACTCCAATAGACGAACAATACTACTTTTATCGTACCTGTACAATCATTGCTAAATATATGTACACATATTTCGCCCTATTACAATGTAGTAAGGTACAAAAGCGTAGACATATGACGACGTATAGGCTAGGGTTGTCCAAAATTTCACCGTTTTTCATTACACCGCCCCATTCGGGAAAGTTGTGAATATTTGAAGAGCTGCATTTTCGCGGCTACCTACAGCGGACGGCTACATTTATAAATACATATATGATTGCACTGGCACCCAATTTCTAGCTGGCGACAGCAAATTTTTTTTTTAATATAAGTATTTTTTCGAAAATTTTCAGATACGAGTATGACCTTTACACCATTTTTAGACCTTTACTTACGTCAAACTTTAAATGTAAATAAATTTCTCAAGTCTCAGCTATATAGAACGGATGGGGTGGTAGTTTTCGTTCTTCTCCATTTATTGTTGACGATTAAATGCACAGTATGGTTTCCCGAATTCCAATCAAATGACAGTTGGTTGTATATTTATTTATTTATTCAAATGATATATACCACAACGAATGAATTACAATTCAATATTTTCGATGCAACCGCCAAAAAATTCAATAGCTCAAAATTCAAATCAGCCAACATTATTGGTTGGTAATCAATTCGTTTAAAAATCGAATCCCAAATTTCCGCGCCAATATTTTTAATCGGATAAGACCAAGGCACGCGAACGTTCGAATTCCGAACGAAAACCGAACGTTGCATTTCGTCTATCTATGGTCTCCGATAAGACTTGACGTGGCCGTTATGAGTTTCTGATCACGCCTACAGGCTTGAATTACGATCGTTCTTGTGTTTTTGTTCTCTTTTTGAATCGATTTTAGTCGAGGTTAAAAATTTAGGTTGTATTCGTTTGTTTCATGACTATTCAAAATGTAATAACAAAATTGTCGTAGTTTGGCTAGGGTTTTACTCACTTGAGGCACATACAGAGTGAATCATACCATCTCTTTCTTATCCTAATATTATTGGCTCAAAAAATAAATGCATTTAGCGATTTGTTCTTACTGTTACTGTCATAGTTGGTTTGACAGACTTTAACTATAATAGTCAGTCCCAATAATATTTTAATGAATATGGAACAATATTGTACGTAATTTTATTTTTCAATTATGAATATCATTTTAATTAAAGATAATAAGATACTACCTGCGAATGAGAGGAAAACTAAATAACAAAATAAAAGCAGACAGAGAACTAAAGCATGTAAAAGATTTAGCAATTTTCAAGCTAACAAAGGTCCAGCTCCGCTAGTGCAAATATTGATCCGTCTGAATGCACTTGATCCTATAAGCAGTCTAATCAATATAAGTAGCCGGTACTTATCCCGAACGCCATAATTCCTTTAATAAAAACAGTGAAGCTCAAAGGGGGGAGGGGGGAGCGCAATGGGCTCAGAAAACTCGCCCGTTGAATAGGAAAACGCGGCAATAGACAAACACGCTCGGGTCAGCCTACCCCACCCTCCCCCATTTTCAAATAATCAACGCTTTGCGCTGCGTTTTCGAAAATCGAGCTTACGTTCCAAAATTAAATTTAAACTGCAAATGATACTGGCATGAAATAAAGTCCTCAACTGTCAGATGCATACAGTCTTACTGGAGTTAGCAACGCAGAGGTTATAAATCTCGTCGATACGGGCTGACCATCGCTGTTATTCCCATCACTAGAGTCTCCAACCATTTTAACCGTCACTTGCGTTCTATAGAAAATATCCATAGACAAGGATCATAATTGGACTGGTTGGTACTGGTCGTTCGCTAAGCTATGTTAATGGTATGCCTCCCCCTAGTGGTATAGCCTGAGCCTTTGCAAAAGTGTGCACCATAAATTTTATACAGATACGCGTGTGTGGTAAAACTGTGTGAGTGTGTGTGCGAAAATTCGTATTCGTAAGAGCAGTGGACATTGCCGCTTTGTATGCACCTAGAGTACCTACCGAGGGTTCAGCTTCAGTTCTAAATAAATTGATTGTACATACATTACGTTTTATTGGCTGAGGTTAGTTAGTCGTTTCAAATGAGATTCGATCACTTAATTACTTGAGGCTGCGTTTATCAAGGTATAGTATGTGGTTTTGGAAGTTTGAATGGCGATTGTAATTTTGGTTTACATTACACAAAAATTGCTTTCCTGTATCAAACTGACGTAATAATATACTATACAATTCGTAAGTCAATATTAAATAGTAGTACTTACATGATTCATTAGTAATCATACAAAGCCGCGTAAACGATTAATTCCCGATTTATTTTGCATAAATTATGAATATATTCCAGTTTTGCTTATACTCACTGAAACAATCGCAGAACGGCAATGAAAATCCAAATGTAATTCTTGGAGCACGCGGTTTATTTATACTTTAAGGCTCTTACAAACGTCAGAAAATTAAATATGTAATAAAAAGAACAGTTACAACCCATATTTTAAAGACAAACGGGTCTTAATCGCGTAAACTTTAAAATAAATATAAATAATATTTGTATTTAAAATATGAGTGATAATCGTGAAAGTTTTAATCAATATATAGAACAGTTACAAAATCATATCAAAGTCTATTCAGATTCTAAGTCTATTGTTTTTAATTAAACTCTCTAAGGCCAGCCATACACCTGTAAGTTCTTACGTAAGTTATAGGGACGGAGCAATACTAAAGAATGAGAGGTGAATATCACCATCTCATTCCTTAGTATAGCTCCGTCCCTATAATTTACGTAAGAACTTACAGGTGTACGACCGGCCTAAGGCTTTAAACATAATACTCGGGTACTATTGGCAGAACTTTGACAAAAGATTGATGATGAGCAGCAGCGTCATCAATGTCATCATAGTGGCCACAATCAATACTGCGATCGCCAATCCGTTTGCCCAGCGTGGCGATTATGGGTATTCACCTCCTAATGCGTCTATACACATAGTTAATACGAGAGGCCTACGTCCAGCAGTGGATTATCATAGGCTGATGATTATGATGATGATTGGCAGAACTGCGTACCTACCAAATTCTTGAATCAATTCATTCATAAATTGAAAAAACATTTACTCGTATATACCCAATTGTTTAAACTATTTAAAAAAATGTACTATGTAAATTAGCACAGTTCATAATCTAGATTTTGCCGGCCATTATAGTCGCTTCCCTGTAAACAGCGAATCAAGACAGCCTTTTTTTTCTCAGCTACCCTTTCATGTGGATTTCCGTGCGGGTAGTCTCCAAACGACCGGCCGGCTAGGCGTTCACGGTTGGCTGACGACATTAAGTCTACTAAAAATACTACCGTGTTTTATTTTTACAGCCTACCCTACGCATAGCGGCTGTCTGCGTTACAGGGAAAATATCGATATTACATGAGCGTTCAAGTGGGTACATCACTATCCCTATACATTGTACAGTCACCGTCAATAGTATCTTGTACCACGAAGGTAGCTTATACAGTCCAAACAGCTCGTTTTTCAGGATATAAAAAAATACCGTTCCCTATTTCCGAAAAAAAAAAACGTACAGGCAGCGTTGGGCAAAAGGGAATCTGTGTACTTCTGTAAATTACATGTAATCTAGATTACAAAGTATACAGTATATAAAAGTAATCGGAATGAGTAATCAGATTAATTTTTGCCCAACTCTATGAACAGGATGCTTAGCCAAGTTGCCAATCGCTAACGCTTAGTAGCGTATCGTAGTTTTCCCTCTCGGTCACTCTTTCATATTAGTGCGACAAAGACAGCTGCCTTTCGTTTACGATTGACGATTAAGCGTTAGCGATTGGCAACTTGGCTAAGCACTCGGGTTTCAATCGGCTATCTTTCTCTGTCACTTGGACATTGACATCACTGTCAATTCTGCAGGCCTAACGAAAATGCCATTCTGCAATCATATACGATAAGCGATAAATGTGTGACAATAACTGATTCGTACGAAAAGTCACGTGACCATCTCCATACATTATTATGGTCACGTGACTTATCGCTTGTCGTATACGATTGCAGAATGGCATCTTGGATAGGCCTGTTGTGTAAGATTGTTTACCTTTTTTTAAATACCTAACAAAACAGAGTATAGGTGTGTTCCTTACGGTGCGGTTAAACTAAAAGAGCATTCGCTGTTCTAACCTCCCACTCTACGAAATTCGATCGGTACACAAAACGTGATTGATTGATTTCTTTGAACGGGCGCTAGAACAGCGAATGTTCTTTCGGTCTGCACGTTCTTTAGACTGATACCATATTGGATTCGAATTCAATGTGACATTAGCCTTTCACGCTTACAGTCAGTCCTTGTTAAATTCGCCATTATTTTAACTGATTGGATCAGTCGTATCATGAGTTGGCCAGTAATAGCGTTTATTCGATACGTAACATAGTCCATCGCTCTCGCTATAGTCTAGTGCAAGCGTGATACATATAGAGTAAATGGTAACACAGACCTTGAGTGCCATCTCATGGTACGGGTGCAGAACTAAAATCCTCTGCAGATAAGTAATCTATCCTGACAGCTTTCAGGTCACAGACCTTTTAGGCCACATTGGTAATCTAAAAGTGGATTTGTGAACTGACACATATACAATACAGTATATTTTATTGTAGTGATCGTTCAGAACTGTAACAACATTGTCAAGTGGACTCAAAATAGCACTTACCTATAGTTGTCATCATCATCATCATCATCTCAACCATAAGACGTCCACTGCTGAACATAGGTCCCCTCTGGACCTCCACGTGTACCGGTTAGATGCGACGTGCATCCAGCGTGTCCCGGCGACCTTCATAAGGTCGTCTGTCCATCTTGTGGGTAGACGTTCTACGCTGCGTTTGCCTATAGTTGTAAAAAAATAAAAATATAGTTACACAGGATGTTGTTGCTGTTGTATTCTGGCCATTTTTGGCCGCAATTCGACATCTAAAGTGCCTATTCTGCGTGGTCCCAACCCTGGTCCAGTACTTGTTCCTTCAATTTCTTCGCAAACGCAAATGTATGCAGGTTTCCTCAAGATGTTTTCCTTCACCGTAAACCACTTGTGAATATCAAATTATATTTTGTACATAAGTTTTATGAAAACTTATTGGTGCGAGCCGGGGATTGAACTCACGACCGCTGCGTAACAGCCGGGCGTTTTACTGCTAGGTCACTACAAGCGCTATCTATTAGAGCTAGCGCCATGGCCTGTGAGTAAAACCTAACGTAAGGTAAGGGGGTAAGATGAAAAAGTTTTTTTTATGGGATAAGACAAAATGCTACCAGCAGACACAGTGTCAGGACGACTTTTTGTCTTTACCCATTCTGAAAACCGTTTCTTCTTACCCCAACTTACATAACCGAAACTTGCAAAATCATGGTACGGCTAGAGGATAGAGCTACGTTAGATCGTTATAAGCATAACTGGTTGGATGCGAGAAATTACAGCACTCGCAGCCACGAGTCCTTTACGGCTTAGCAAACAAAGCGTACCAAGTGTACCAACTGGCCTTTTAGAAGGACGGCCGGACAATACGAGGGCTTTCAGAATGGTATTATAAAAAAATACATATAGTCTTGAAAAAGAATTCAAAGTAATTAAACGTAGGTCTTGTTTAGTTTACCCAATGCTTGTTTGTGCGATATATCTTCAAAGATAAGACCTCGACTTTTAAGATTACTTATACCTTTTACGTTGTTTTAATTCATTTGTAGAGTATTGTATCGAAAGTGGGTAGTGATTAGTTTTATTTTTAACATTATGTAAGTCACCAAAGTATATATTATATCAAAAAAATCATAGAAAACTCTTGCTTTGAGGAAATATTTCGATATTTGCATAGGTAAAGGTGATCCTTTTCTTATAATAAGTATAGAGGAGTGTATGTAACAACTGAAATACCGCTCAAACCCTTATTCACTATCAAATTCACTAATCCCAATACGCTATCGACTCACGCACTTTTACATGCACTATATGCACAAAAACGCATCTCGATCCCCACACGCCCACCCCATCGCGGGAGGCGACTAGCCGTTGGCATGATACGTACGTCTGTGAGAGTAACTGTAGTCACACACACACGCGCGTTTTAGCCGTGTATGTACATGGTATTGGTTTTCTGTACTGGGCTTTAAATTTTGAATTCACAAAATCGTGATTGGTCGGCATTTTGTTTGGATAAGCAGACTTTGATACGGTAATTCGTTTAGTTTTATGTTGCGGGCTGATTGGAATTAATGTTGATAGAAAAAAGGCAACATTGATGTTTAAATAAACACGGGCAAAGAAACATCGTGCTTTTTCCATTTTATCAGCATTGTTTAGACAAAAATTGTGAAGCCGATAAAAATTAAAAAGCCGAATAATATCTAGTTAGAATAACCTAATGTCAAAAAAAGAATAACAGTACAATTCTGCAAACGTACTATATTATTATTGATTTGAATATATCCTTATTGTATATTTGTAAAGAAAACACATACGACAAAAACCTATTCGCCGAATAAAAAGGAATTCTAAAACCAAATCCTCTAGTTACATAATTGTAAAAGACAATGCACGAATGGGTGTTAGGAAGAACTAATGACAATTCGGAGACAGCTGTCAGTATTCATAACTTAACTTAAGCAACTATAAATAATATTTTTAAATGACGAAGTTGATTCCTTACTGATTCAAAAAACGAGGACGCTCCTTACAACAGCTTTTAACAGATGAATGAATAATCAATAACTTTCTTGACATATTGCAATTATCGAGAACGGCCCTTCTACATTTAATATAGTCATTACAGTGTGATAAATTCGATCGTTACTACCAGAGCAGAACACCTCAAGACAAATAAAAAAATATCGATCACTCGACTTTCCTCATTATGTCTACGAATGAAGTTATTAACAAAGCACGCGCCACTGAACAACCGGACGACATACGACGTAATGGCCACCTAAGATCCTAATATCAATTTCAAGAGACAAGTCAAGCGAAAATTCCACATTCGAACTTCAAATTTACCGGAAGTGAGCCACAAAAAGTCAATCAACCTAAGAAATTTAAACTTGTCAATTCACGGTTCCTTTTTGGCCAGCATGACGGGCAATTTGAATTTTCGAATTTGGAACAATCGAATGGTTTCCTTTAAGACGTTTAATTGGATAGGGAGTTTGTAACTTTGGTAAACTCTCATCTCCTCTCAGTATTCTGCAACTATGAACTTAATGTGGGAAGCCATATGGTTGATATTTTCACACGTTAATAGATTCGAGATTGCAAACATTAGAATTAGAGTGATCATTGATCAGACTTCAATATAATTTTGTTGTTTGTTATTTTGAGTTCTAAGTGTTTGGTTTAAGTCACTAAATAGACATAGTTGCGGAGAACGAAAACGCCAAGTCATAGATAAAACATATGGTTACTTTAAAATGTTAATTCCAATTAGATAATCAAAGATTCATTCTCATTTCACCCCTTTCTATCACGCAACACAATTGACTAAAATATTTGATTATCCGACAGCTTTTTGTTTGTGATAGTAAAATATATATTTAGTTAGTTTTATTGTCAATAATTATTTTGCCTATTTCTAAAGAACGCACAAAAATACGAATGAACAAAAACAACTAGCACTTAGTCAATTTACTTCATCATCAAGGCTACATCGCGATATTCTTTTGTCTATGGTTGCCACTCATTTTTATTGCTCATTAACTAACCCAAGATGAAACAATTGAAACCATAGCCAAGGACCGCTCTATTTTAATATTTTTAATAACGGCCAAGCAGTCTGTTGTGCCATACCGTCTGCTCTGCGTCCTTGAACGCTAACCGACTTTTTTCATACACTACCGCCCACGAAACGTTATCTTGTGTTACCGGTATTTTGATGGTCTGTGGGCTTTCGATTATGGTCAATGAAAGTGAAATTATTCATTTTGATGTATAGGTACGTAATATGGCGTCGTTGAGATTGTCAATACATGTGTAAAAAAATTGACAAAAGAAGACTGTAAGCATGTGTCATATAAATAGATTTTTTTCGTTCCTGAAATTATGCATGTAACGGAATTGGCAAGCTTAACGATGATGGGTCGATAATCAAGTCATTTTGAATCCAGTTTGACAGTTATTTGTATATACATATTGATTGTACATACATACATACAATCATACATATGTCGTGGGTAGGTAACTACCTGCATGCAAAGTTTATAATATATACAGAGGGAGTTAGGTAGGGTAGGGTAGAATAGAATAGAATAGAATTTTATTTCGTACTGGTAACTCTATCCTTGACAGTTGACTGAACCTATAAGCATGAAAACATTGTAGGTGTAAGAACTAGGTAACTAAAGCCTTTCCTCGACCTAGGAGATGTACATGATTTGACTAGCGTGTATATTTTGTTTATTGTAACTACATACATATAGTAAAGAAACTTGCTCTGTGCTCGTATGACAAAGACGATAGGATTGAAGCAAAATTAACTCGTAAAATCGTATGTTATATTTATTTTTATACTGTACCTATACTAACGTATTTGTAATTAATTTCATCACGTATGCACTGAAAAATATAGTCACATTTTCCTTTTCCTTGTCTATATAAAGCGTAATTAAATATAATCCAAACTCGGTTCACGTGTGGACACACCCTAATGACAAGCGAACACGCGACGGTAATCTTTAGACACATCTTTTTGCATCCATAATTATCTTTACTGACATTATACGTCGGCGTAAATCGTAAAAAAGACATAAATATGGCCCGTTTTGCCATAATTATATGTTCATAGAAACAGTTCCGTGACTGATTACGTAGGACATAGGACTCGTGTCAAAGTGCACGCCTTTTAAACGGCTTGAAATTAAAAATACAATTAAAAAAGAATGTCCTTTATAAAGGACAAGCATGTTACTTTTAACAAACATCGGACGAACTGGATTTTATGTCGTATATTTTTATTACCTATCACGATTGTAAAAATCAAACATATCCGTTGCTTGATAGTGTACACGTTTATTGGACATATATTGATTTAAACTTTCACGATTATCACTCATATTTTAACGACAGACAGGTCTTATGTGTTTATTGGACATAGATACAAAAGTAAAGGCAATGCAACTGATACACCTATGTAAATAAAATCTATTTATTTTATTTTATTGCTGACGTGTGTATAAAAATGGAAGTTTGACAGCAATATCAGCAATATTTTTTATTGTTAGGGTAATTCTCCCGATTTTAATATAACTCAAAAACATTCAGTTTTAAAACATAAATGCTAACTTTTAAACATAGAAAAACGGCAAATGGATAGAATTGTTTTCTTTTCTATATCTAACGATATTACACGAATACAGCTCTGTCCTATTACATCGAAAAGCAGGACGCCTTTTAATAGGTCTTTCGGCAGCTAGAACTCAATAGCATAATCCACTGGGGCTAACATTCTTATTAGTTGTAATATTTGGTCAGCTCTACCTACAGGAAATAAATTCCGTCGTTAAGACACACGATATGACAAACACCGTCCCCTAATTCCCATGGGAACTTGCTCAAACAGCGGTAAAACAAAAGGTCCCGACCTAAGACGGGACAATGGCGCTCGAGCGAAGAAATTACAAAAGAATCTCTCGGTAAGAAACAGTTGCGGTTAGGCCGTTTTCTGCAAGATTGAGAAAAGATTCATTGTCTAGTTAATTGTTTATTCTCTAGACCACCATTCACTATAATATTCAATGATATCTGCTTCCGTAGCCTTGGTGATAGTGACACTAAGCTACGAGCTGAAGGTCGGAGTTCAAATTCTGATAATGGCATACATTTTTTCTTATATATCTCTGTAGTATCTAGAGAAGTAGGTATACATGTATACCATCGCCTAACACCCATAAGTGCTCTTAATAAAAGCTTTGCTAAGTGTAGAACCACGTTAGAATAGAACATAATTGTGTAAGTTGTTCAAATATTTTTGATAGGTATACCTATGTATAAGAAACCGTTTCATTTTTTTTAAGCAGATTTAGAATCTTGGACCAATTAAAAGTTGTAAAGGTACCGTGACTGTATCTAATGTTTGTCATTAATAATCTATTTACATTTACTACCGAATTACATTTAATACCATCTCCTCAACTTCCACTTTCACACCATAAGTTCCGATCCATAATGTCACTTCCCACTCTAACAATAAACCTCAAATCACTTCTCTCAATTACCCACTCAACACTTCCTTCCTGGGAGTCCCTTATGCGACCCTTAATCGATGTCCCACAGTTCCCAAGCGGCTAACGATAATGAGGCTTTGGTGTCACTTACAACCACTACATGACCCTACAAGATCACATGTTCGGATACTGTAGTATAGAAAAAAATGTTACCGAAAGATAGGCATTTTAGTCGTAAACTCATAAATCAATTTGCAAAGCATGATGTTCTAGAAACTCATACCTCATACGTCGAATTCTAGATAATCAACTTCATACTTTTGACGTGACAACGTCATATAAATTGGTTTGCCGGGTGACACTTCAAGAAACTGCGTTACGCTCCGCTCACGTTATGCGCTCACAATGAGAGCGAGTGAGAGGCACGCGTCCCTTCCACTCGGGCATGGTTAGCCCGCCTAAGAGCGAGAGAGACAGACATAAAAAGTCGTTGTCACGTAAAACTTTCGCCCGTATACCAGGGCTACCGGTATCCGTGTTACCCGCAGACACGTGTACACGAATCCTTAGCAAATTCAAATTCAAATTCAAATTCAACACCCACAGCACCGGCGGTACTAAGAACCCGAACGACACGAAACGCCAAGAAACGTTTCCAACTTAGAAACGTTTCCAAGCGCGGGTCCGCGGATCTACTTAGAAACTTTTCCAAGCTTGAGTCTTGCGGATCCATTACAATTGAATATTCGAAAAACCTATGTTTTTATTAGTAAAAAGTCTGAAACAAAAAAATACCTACCGAAAAATTCGCAGTTTTTTACGAATTACGCAGCTAGAAATTTTCTTTGTTGCAGGTTAAATGCGGTTCAATACTTCGTTCAAATATAAAATCGTACCTATATTTTAGATTGCCACTGCCACTACACATTGAGGGCGGATCAGACACAGGTATTCGGGTATCCGTGTCTTAATTACACGGTTCCTAATGAAACGTTTCCAACGGGTAAGAAACCCGTTTCCCGGTAGCAAAGAAACGGGTACACGGAAACGGGTACACGAAACCCGGACACGACCGAGAGCCCTAGCGGCGACTTTACAGGCAACCAATTTTTTTCTAGATAATTGTACTTTTATTTCAATTTCATCGTTAAGTCTCAAAGTCGCAAGAATTTATGTAAAAAACTGTAACGGTACTAGGTAAGCATTTCGTATGATCTGAAAATAAACAATCTGAAAAATACCTTCTATACTTGAAAAACTTATCGGGATAAAATCATCCATCTCAATCATCAATTGTACCCCTTTTTTATTACGAGATTAGACAAAAGATTTCCCCAATAAAATCAATGCTAGTATCCAAACGCAACGTGCGCGTACGCACGGACAGGAAGGAAGCGTAAGGCGAGCGCGTGAGAAGCGCGCATGCGTCGTGAGAACCGAGACAGGTGGCTTGGCGATGTACTTAGATTGTAAACTTAAATAATCAAAGTCAATTTTTTATATTGATTTAAACTTTCACGATTATCACTCATGTTTTAAAGACAAACGGGTCTTAATCGCGTAAACTTGCGTTTAATTATATCCTGACGTTTCGGGCATGACGTTACACCCGTGGTCGCGGGCAGACACGTCAGGATATAATTAAACGTAAGTTTACGCGCTCAATTTTTTATACGTGAATTCAAGTAGGTAACAAGCACTTTCGAATCATGATCAAAATATTAAAATAAAATCCTGTTCTAAGTCTACGGTTAAGGTGGATTTACGCCGAACGAGCGAATGCTCATTCTATCCCCGCTCTACGAAATTCATTCGTTACACAAAACGTGATTCGTCGAAATTCGTTGATTTCGTAGAGTGGGACCAAATGAGCATTCGCTCGCTTGGTCTAAATCCACCTTAAGAGATTTACCAACGTAGAATCACATACAGTCATACATACAAATGTATATTTAGTTAAAATAGATTTAGCCATGTTGTCAATGAAGGAATTAGTTGAAACAATCATTAATATTCAGCAAAATTTCACAATTATGTACATGGATTGACTCAATATTTTATTGTAGGTACTTATTCACTTAGGTATACAAGTACCTATTTTGCGACGCAAACTTCACTTGTATACAAATAAGGTAATTAATTCCGAAAAACATGTGATAAATATTGCTCATTTATAATAATTAAACAGTAGCAACCTGACGCAGATAACCTTAATAGCATATACCACATGCAAAGTAAATATTTAATTACTTAGGTAATCATTAAGTTCACGTATGAGGATAATACGTTCAAAATGTAAATATTCAAATGTTGATTTCAATATGCAGAAACGTTGCTAATTTAATTTAGTATGAAAAAGTTTAGAGATTGAAATCAATATCTAGCTGAACGTCCTCCCTTTTATGGGAAAAAAACCTTGTGCATTTTTCTAGTATTGTTGTAGTACGTAATTAAATATCCATTGCGAACTTTATATTAAATATAAAATACGCGGATGATGAATTTCAAAAGGTTTATTAAAAGCTTAGACATTATCAGTTTGATATGTTACGCTATTGACTTTTATAATTTTATATTTGCAAGATTTGAGTCGAGTGTTAGTCGAAATTTTTAACCTTTGAATAGGCCAGGTCAATAAAATGAATCCGGAGCACGGTTGAGGCCCCGCGATGATACATCACGGGGCAATAGACGTCAATAAAAAGATCAGCCGCCTGAAGATCGGAGCGACGACCTGGTGTGGTCCGAGGGAGGCGATCCCGCGAACTAACACTATAAGTAAATATCATCTAGTTGTTAATTTTTGCTGGAAAATATAATTAGCACGGTGCAAAATATATTTTATTTTCGAGATGATTGGACAAAATAAAAATTTGCAATTTTTTTTATAGGAATACCTATAAAAAAAATTGCATTTATTAAGTAAATCTGCATCCCAATTTACGCGGACAAGGATAATATAGGAAATATTTTGATGATTATCTCGAAATACCCATTATGGAATTTATTTTTAATTAAATTTATCACCGAAGATAAATTAAAAAATCCGCCTCGTGGCTACATTGTGTCAAAATTTGCCAAATCAAATTGGAAATTTGTCCAATTGACATAGTTTAAAAATTTAAAACTTATGTCCTTTTTGTAGGACAAATGTAGGCAGGAGGTAAAAAAGCTTAAACCAAAAACGCTTCCCTGACCTCTTTGACGCCGCACCGGAAGGACTCAGGCGCACAATCTCGGCGTCCGGCGGCCGCTTCCGGTGCGCGCCGTACCGTGGCCTGCGCGAGTGCGCGTGCGCCGGTGAAATTATAGAAAGCATTAGGACGAGTTAGTCACTCGTTGACGGTATTTGTAGGATTTTTTATTAAAGTTACTATGTTCTTTACTTATTTATTTTTCTATTTTAATAATATTGTTATTAACGGACTCCGAAAAAGGAGGAAGTCCAAGTGTTTTAAACACTTTAGATTCGATATTCGTGAACCATTTTTTTTTTCTAACCGGTATGACCCTGTTATGATCCCGTTGGCACCAAATCGGGGTCTGATGATGAAATCTTGGCGAAATCGCTTGAAATGTTTTTTTTTCCTAAATGAATTGCAAAATAAACTGTTATTGTTTTGATGACGTTCAAATTGTGACTTAAGCTATTGAAATAAATTGTTTGAATTAATATTATTTGCGTTTTATGTTATTTACATTTTAAAAATATTATAAATAAAGGAATATAAAAAATTTTTTCGCTTTTCTTTTGGATGTTAATGAACAGAAATCAACTTGATCAATAAAATGGGTATTTAAATGTCATTCAAAATTTAATGGTATTGTGATCCGTCAATCGGAAATCGTGTCATGAACCTCGTGTGATTTTCTCTATATTTTGATTACATTAATTATGTATAAAGAAATTAGTTAAAGAAAACACTCACATTTCAAAACAGCCGTCTTCAAATCACAATACGCAATGATGTAAAAATATCCAGCTCACCTTATAAGTACCGGTCCTGATGACCAATCTGGCCGTTCCACCCCCGCCGAGACCCACGGGAGATGACAGAAATAAACAACAAAGAAATGCACTTGCATATACTGCAACTGATTTTTTTAATGATTAAATAAATGTCTTGTACGGACATCTTACACAAATCGACTTAGTCCCACACTTGGCAGACTTGTGATGTAAGACCAAACGACGACATATATATCATCGTTAAGATTGCCAATACCCACATGTGTAAATCATAATGTGACGAAAAAAGGTTGTAGTTATATGTCATTTGTCATTTGAATTGAATTTTCAATTCCTGAAATTGTACACATAACGGAATTCGCAATCTCAAAGACGATTTATAATATATAAATACATAAAGATACTTACATACATAGACAGCCACGACCAAAGAAGATATTTGTGATAAATAAATACACAAATAATGCCCTCGCCGGGATTTGAACCCAGAATCTCCGGCTTCGTAGTTAGGATCACTACCAACTAGGCTCTGTAGCCTAGTAATAATGGTCAGCCTCTGTAGGCTGACCATTATTATTCGAGTACGTTAGTATACAGCATTACAGGATTAAAACCAAGTCTCTGTGTACTGCAAAATACAATAATCACCGAATTAAAAATAGATTTCTCCAAGACCCGATTATCAAATCCCGACTTGGTGTCAACGGAACCACCTTGGAATTATACGCATTCGGTTAAAAAAAATGAAAATCGGTTCACGATTCTTGCAGATATCGAGTAGTTGTTACATATAATATGAAGTATTAAAGTGTAACAAATGATTAAACTAAAGTATAATATTATATAATTATTAGTGAATTCAAAACTAAAGATTTCTTACCTAGGCATTCTACGGGTAAATAATTATGTTTTAATTGCCAATAACACTCCCACATCATTTGTCCTATATAAAGTACAATTCTCAATACTACATATGCCAATATTATGTCAAGCCCAATACCCGCTAATCTAGCATTATTATCCAAAAAGACTTAAAATTCCCTTAAAACAACGTAACATACGTCGTTTGAAAACCATGACGATAATGTATGTCTAGCCTGCAAAAAGTCATAGCTCATATGAAAATCTTAGGCGTTAAGTCCTTTTAAAAGTACAAGGTTATAATGCGGCCACAAACACCTCCCTAATTGCTTTCCTTATAATAATAATTCGAGGTGTGAGCATTAATTATTCATTAACGTCGGGGTCTCAACTTGAGAATACGCTAGTTTAACGGAGGAGAGGGCTTTTTACCGATTTCGGATAAAGCGTTGAAAAAATAAAAGAAAATAGTTTCAAACTATAAAAAATACTTAGGAAGAATTAGTTACGCGAGCTTGTTGAGTTGCTGTCTAGATAATAGTAAAACTATCGTTTACTATTTACATAAGTCATTTACATTCGTATTTTGAGAAATAAAATTAAATTCTCTCTCGTCTTAAATATAGCAGTAGTCAAGTACTGTGTCAATGTAATTATTGAACATATCTACTACTTAATTTAATAACAAAATAAACAAAAACAGCTAAACAAAACAGCACCATGTTGAATTCAAGAATTATAGAAAGCTAATGGTTTACGAACGTATTTTAATGTTTATGATTCTAAGTAAGAAAACTTTAAATTTCATGGAAAAACGAGCCCATATTTACCAAAACTTTCGTCCCCTTTGAGAACCATCAACAATCTTAAAGTATAACAAAAAGTTAGGCCAAAAACCACATCGTTAAGCACTTCTGAGAAAAATAAACAAAAATTTGTTTAACTGGAAGACGTAAAAACAACCAAACGAAATACTAATTTGAAGGGAAAGTTCCTTATGTAAGACTTGTAATAGAAACCACTATATAGATAAATACATACGTGTTAAACTCTGTTAAACCGGTTTAGCTAATTTGATTAAGGAAGTGACATACAAGTAGGTAGTTAGGTACTTAATAATCAGCACCTGCTCATAAAAGAAAATCATCAGTAATCGAAATGATGTCAATTTACCAAAGTCGTGTCCTTTATAAAGCCCAACTTTGATGTGATTTTAAAAGTACATTTATTTCTATCGACAGCATCATCAAGCGTCAGTGTCTTTATTTTCCTCATAATTTAGCGACGGGCGGGGTGGTACTCGACACCCCAAGCAACCCTTCACCGCCTCAAGAACAACATCGGGATTTTAATACAGTCTGCGGTTCGGCAGAGGCAGGGTTACGTGCGAAATTATATGCCGCTCTGTGCTTCATAACTGTGCGAAAAGCAGTTAAAAATAGATTTACAATCGAATCGGAACGTTTAGATTTGATTTTGCGTATTCAGGCCTACTACCGCGAAAATCGAAATTCGTAAATTTCGTGGATTTTTCCCTGTCACTCAAACGAAGGTGTCATTAGAGTGAGAGAGACAAATCCTCGAAATTTACGAATTTCGTTTTTCGCGGTAAGGCCGCAGAAATTCAATGAAATGTCAGATAGGAATTTTCATGTAGCTTGAAATACATATATCTAAAGATATTCAACGATGACAACTGAGTAGCATATTTGATCTAAAAACCAAGTGTACATGTAGTAGTGTAGGTATATTACCTTCGGTTTTTCACGGAAACGTCTCGATTACTTTTAGTACAAGATTCATTAGCATATAGTTTTCATTTCCATGAAAATATATGGCTAAAGACGCACATTCACTAGAAACAATTATTTTTAAAAACAGAAGAGAAAACATCCCATTAAAATCCCACAAAATATGGTACTAAATAAAAACTTTATTTAAACAGAGTTGTTAATAGTGATTACGTACCTTTATTTTTATGAATGATGAATTAATGATCCATAAAGTGATATTATTATTTCTATAAACAATGATTACTAATTAATATTTAACAAAACTGCTCATTTGATAAATAACAAAAAATTATCGTAAAAATTGTCCTCCAACTTATTCAAGTCTCTCAGCAAAATTAAGGCACACAATAGCAACAAAGAAGCGTTTACGCCGTTCCGCAATACAAAGAGCCGTGTAAAAGATATTATAGCCTAAATAAAAAACTAAGAAAGCGTATAGCTGACAAAGGAACTCGCAAGGTGCGTGAAAAGGGCAGAATGTCATGTATCAAGTTCACACCGAGCGGTGCTTGGGTACGCTCGGGGCGACAAGAAATTGATGACAATTTCTAATTGCCTTTAAAAAGGCTTTCATAAATACATACTCGTAAACATCATTATATATATATTATTATTTTAAAAAATATCTGTCATTATAAAAAGGTAGGTACATGATAAGCCAGAAAGATACTTTTTCATATTTTTGGGGTAGTAATTTTTAAACTGTTTGAGCTGAAAAATTCTCGACGCCTTGGGCTGAAATTGCGTTAAAGCGTGAATATACAATTTAATTATTTCAGTAAAATATGTAACATTTAAGTAAATGGTTTTAAACTTTAAGTTGAATATTGTGGTTTTCCTACATTTTATCACAACAGGATATTTTATTATATTTTAAGAATATTATTAGGTAATACCCAGTGCGTGCCACAAAATAATATTCTACTAAGTTTATAGGTTAATGAGGACAGAAAGTATTTACTTTCCTGTTTATCGACTTGAGCGATGTTTGGGTGTTTTAATTGGAAACTATTATTATAATATTGTCCTTGTGTCACTGATCAATCTTTGATAGAAGATTGATGATAGGCAGCAGCATCATCATAGTGTGATCACTATTACTGCGGTCGCCAATCCGCTTGCGCAGCGTGGCGATTATGGATATTTACCTGCCAGTGCGTCTATTGGCACAGTTAATAGGAGAGGCCTACGTCCAGCAGTGGACTGACATAGGCTGATAAATGATGTCCTTTATAAAGGCATCTGGAATGTGAGGACTTAAAATTGCTACAATAACGCTTTACGCACCTCATTGTACCTGAAAACGACTCCTTCGCGGTAAGATTGTGAAACAAAGGAGAAGACAATACAAGTAATACAATATTGCTGGAGTGTGGGAAACAGAGCATTCTAGGCTTTTCCTTCAATTTGAGGTGGCCAGAGACAATGGGCCGCTTGTGTTTTTTTTTGTTTAAAAATGTTGCTTGAGCAAAATTGTGAAGTGAATAGGTGAGCATTTCTCAAAAAGTTTGAAGAACACATCTTCGATATAGATAAAAATTGGTAGGCTGGTATAGTCAATGATCCCTTTTGTTACCAAAAATGTATAGGAATCTGGTTACAAAAATGAAAAATCCATAGATACTTTCTGGGACAATTTAGTAAATGTGCTAAGTTAGGAGACTTTTATGAATAAGGGGGTATTAAGTATTTAATTAACCTAATTTAACCATACAATACATACATACCCCCTTATTCATAAACGTTTGCTAACTTAACAAGCCGCTAATAATTGTTTGTCCCTTTTGCTCTTATGGGCACATTGTTAAGACCGAAAGGACAAACAATTATTAGCGGCTTGTTAAGTTAGCAAACGTTTATGAATAAGGGGGATAGAATACAATTTCAATTGCTTGTGGTACCTACCACAACCAATTGACATTGTATACCTATTTATTTTGATAGCAATTGATAACGGTTGGTAATTCACACTAATTGACTAAAGGACGATCTTCTTTTCTTAAAATTCTCGTTCTACTATGTGGACAATATAACTTTTAAAAAAGCTGGAATCTCCCGCAAGTCGCAATGCCCAAAAAAAGACAGGAATGCTCAAAAAAGTCCAAATATGAAAAGCAGACACAGCACTTTCCCCCAAATCGTTAGTTTACAATCCATCGCCGTCCCTCCTTCTGCAACTTGGGGGTGTCTTACCCCTTTTGGGGGGTACTTGAGGCCCTTTATCTGTTGCAAGTTTGTATAGCGCGATGGACCCCTTCGGTGCATCTTGAGGGTTGTGGCCGTGAATGCAGGTGGGCACTTCGAGAAAATACTGAAAGTGAAAGAAAAATATAATTTATGGCCCGGCAAAGCAGCCTGGTAGTAAGAAACTACGCAATATTCAAGTTTTCTATGGGCGGGACGGCATATATTTTCTTATCATAATAATATGTGCTAGATTTTTTGTTTTTTTTTTTATACTTTTTTCTACTTTTTGATAAGTCTGTTGGTTAGGCTATCTGGAGTGACAATATTTTGCTAAAATTCTGGCTTTGGTTCAGTCCATCAATCCTTTTGTCTATATTGATTTAAACTTTCACGATTATCACTCATATTTTAAAGACAAACGCGTCTTAATCGCGTAAACTTACGTTTAATTTTATCCTGTCGTTAAAATATCCTATTGAAATTGAGCCCTGTATCTTTGGACTGATGTGAGTCTTATGGGAATTGACTGGCCATAACCGCTGCCTAAAAACGAATAGGTTCATCACAATAAAATAAAGTTCGTGACGATAAAATTAAATGTAGTACCTAGTCCTAGTTAAAATTAAATATACAAATAGACAGAAAAGAACAATGAGACAACATTAAAAAAAATAGTGTCAACATAAGATCAATCATAATAACAACAGTACTGTTGTAATAACAACTATGCAACTGTAAATAATGTAGGAATTCGAATATTGCTTATGGAATAGAGTTAATCATAATATTTGAAGGGTCCACGGAAAAAGCATGTCCAGTGCTTAAAAAAATCAGGGCAAATTTACACCTTATTCTTTTAAAATTAAGGTGTTTTTTCCTTCTGTAATTTGAATTGACTAGACATTTGTTCTTTCCGTGGACCCTTCATTTGTCATTGCAAGTTTGATTTCAATTAAAATCCGTTCGCATCTCATACTTCCCATTGAAAAATCTTAAATTTCCTTTTTCAGCCACCAGTGACATATTTTTAGTCTCTTTCTGCACTGATTTGAAACTTCTTGGCACGATCTAGACATTTCAGAAAACTCGTCAAACATTTCCGTAGTTTCCCCATGACACGCTACTTATGCGTGTATGCAAGTTAAGGGTATTTTTTTTATTTCTCCCCCCCTGGTCTGTCTGGCCATGGCTACAATACGCTGATTAATACCTACGTAGAGGACTCTTTTCTTAGACTTGCATGTTTAGACGTAGTGGGAAAACTGTTAAGAATTTTTTTTTAGAAAATCTTTTGAAAGTAGTGTATTACCTACGTGAATTGGAACTTGTATTGATGGTTTGTATATATTTATTTGGCGCAAAACAATTATCTATAATCTATGGGACGGGATAGATTGAAAAGGGGTAATTGCCCATTCGCTTATAGAAGATTGATCATGGACAGCAGTATCATCATAGTGGGACACCTACAAACCGTAGGGAATATGGGCATTTACCTCTTAATGCGTTAGTACGCATAATTAATAAGGGAAACCTACTTCCCGCAGTAGTGGACTGAGATAGCTAATGTGATTCTATGTAAGTGTACTTGTCCATAGGCTATGGTACCTGCTTACAAGCAGGAGATCATTACTTTAACCTACGTTTTAGTACCTATTTTCAATCAAGCGTATTAAAGTTGTGTGCCAAATACATTATTTTATTAGGGTGAATATCTGAGCGTTTCAACCGTCTAATTTTGGTGGCATCATTTTTGACGAAGTTTCTAAACGTCTCAATAATATACTTCGTAATTTGTATAAGATACCGTGCCTGAAATGACAAAGTAGCACATTGTAACGAATACAAACTTCGGCAAAAATTACGCCACCAAAATTAGGCGGTTAAAACGCTCAGATATTAACCCATTACCACCTGACAATCCTGACATATATACCAACAGTAATGCAAACAATAATAAGCAGTAAATCGTCTCAATACAAAATAGTCGCTTACGCAAATAAAGGAGTTCATTAAGCGTGGTTACGCAGCTCTTTACTCGCGCTCGGCTCGGGACCATCGATTCTGAGAACTCCCCGAGTCCTATTAAAATGGCGAAACTGCGGGAAATACGGCGATCTTGAGACGTGGAGGGTTCCCGATATTTTTAACTAGTAGTTCAGAAGTGCGATATTTTAACTACCATTTGTAGTTTTCCTATGCATAGCACGACGAAGGGATGTGGTATGTTTTTAGCCAATATTATCATGGTCATAGCATAACACATGTAAAACCATTCCTATGTCCATGGTATTCACAAAAACGTATCAAAAAGTAGCATTCCGTTAGGAAAGAGCGGTGCCTCCTAACACATAAGTATTGCCATACTTACCAGGAGGTGCCGGCCACAAAATACTTCTATATGTAAACAGATTTTGATACCTAATAAAATGTTTGATTTAGATTTTTAAACGTTTCTATTTAATATAGGTACGTGCTATAAATTTTACAAGAACTACGCAAAATAAAAACATAGCTGCCTGTTTTTTTTAACTTCTTCGGCTAACTGCATATAATTTAGTTTGCTACTACATCAAACGATGTATAATTCTTCTGAACTTATGTTTCAAATTATTATAATAATATATCAAACCAACCCGCGAACAGCAACATCATCTTAGTCCATTCAGCAGTAGACTGAAATAGGCTGATGATGTATTCCTATCAAATAAAGTGTATCGCTGAAATATAAAATTACCACGACAAATAGGTCCCATGTAAAAAAACCTTCTTAAACAATCTCCCGAACCCTAAAGGCAGGCTGCAAATAAAACTGTATGCCCACTAGTAGTAAGATTGGCGGGGGGTGGGTGGAAATTATACGCGCATCTTGCTCGATAGGACAAGGCTTCATTTCATTTACGAGACTAGCGACTGCAGTAAGTATTTACTGTGACAGTAAGAATATTGAAGGATTTTTGATAGTGAAATAAAATTCAGTAGTCTATTGATTTTTAAGTATGCAAATGAGTATTACCTAGTTATTTCGTAACAATGAAACATAAAAAAGCGTGACTACTTATTCGAAAGTAGATAGATGCGTATATTTTTATGTGTTATAAATAATGAGTTAACATACCTATTAAATATGATATTTTGTATGAAATGAATGATGTATTATATGAATATGATATAGAAATCCAATCACCTTGATAACGATTGTCTATAATTATTTTTATATAAGTAGTAAATAACGCAACATAACAAAGAAATCATAAGTGAAATCACCGTAACTTTGCATTACATGAGAAAAAAGTTTTTAATGAAAAAATATTCATCTATGAAATAAGTGGTCCACACTTTGTACTTACATTCCCGTACGGCGCAGACTTTACCGGAGAAGTTTCAAGCACTTGTGATGCAAAGTGCGTACTGAAAGGATATTAGTAGTTAGTACTCGTATTGCTATATTAAGAGACGCGGCGTCATCGAATTTGAGGTAAAACAACGTATTTTTATTTAATCGTTTTATTTAAAAAAAAACTTTTTTTGTCGGTACTATCTTCTGTGGAACACAGTCACTTCTGTAGAACTTTTGTTTGTTTAAACAGGTATCTGAAGGTGTCAGTAGGCTACGGTAACTGCTTACCATCCGGTGACCCATATATTATTTGTGTACACTATAAAATAGTACATAATAATATTTTGTTAAAAATATTAAAAATAGTTTAAAGGGGAAGTGACGTCACATAGCTGATTCATAGCTGCCACTATGACCAAAAAAATCTTGTGGTTGGAATGTCACTGATGTTTGGCAGTCGTCATTTAGCTGATTTTTGACGTTTGTAACTTACGCTCTTTCTGCTCGAAGTAGTAATAAAAAGGGATTTTCGCACTAAAATAGCAATTTTTTTGAAAAATAAAAAAATACGTGTATCTTTTAATATTGAGTTCTTTAAAAACAGACAATAAAAACTAGGACTAAAAAATATGAAATGTTGTCTTGTCCATACCGCAAAATACAAGAAAAAAAACAGTCAAATCAACCAAAACTTAAAGCAACCACTTATATTATAAACAATCCAGCTTGTTCAACTATGACATAATATTATTTAAAAAAAAAATGTTACTACCTTGCTAGTTCGCCAAATCGCCTTCGTCACATAAAAATTCAACAAAACTTGGTCACATCGCAAAAAAGTCCATGTCAACTCCTTGCACTTTCCTAAGTATGAATTATACCGCTCGGTGTGTTCGTTAAGGGCGGATCCATTCATTCTTTTTGTCTGAAGCAGTGGAGGCACCCCCTGACTTGAGAGGGAATATTTTTTTCTCGAAATCGGTCCGAGCTTTCATAGTTTCGAGTTTGGTCTTTTTTATCGATAAACTTTTCGATATAAAATTGGTAATATGATAGTAGCCTTTTGTATAATACACGTCATGATTGCCTTTTGTATTTCATCGTGGAAATTATATTATATAGACAAGAGATTGTTTATATTCTACTTAAAATTAAATTTTTGAGATTATCGTAATAACAAAGTGAGCACATTAAAAAGTCGATTGTACCGTGGATGTGATTTTCCACGATCTCTGCCCTGACGTTTTACCTGTGGTCGCAGGTGGACTCAAATTCGTTAAAATATGAGTGATAATCATGAAATAGTTAACTGAATACATCATTTCATGCTCTGTAGAACATCTCTTAAATCTATTTCCTTAACACTACCTACAACTTACTTGCAAGTTGAGTATGTACTTACTTAACAGTACCTACTCAACTTGCTAAATATATACATAATATAAAAATATGTAATACCCACAAACATCGCTTGCATTAAAAATAGTTACCAATCATAACAATATAATGATCACACATTTATTTTAATTAAATATACTTCGCTCAAAATTAAGTAGGTATAAATATGTGAATAAATATTCATTACTTTCGTTCAATTGCAGTAGTCAAATAGAGGTTGCAAATAATCTAGTTAATTTGGCGAAACACATTTTCATAAAATTATTGTTTTATTATCCAAACCAAAACGTACAAACGCAAACACAATTTCAATGAAAATAGACGTTTCAAAAAATATTTATTCCCTATCACTGCGTCCGAATACGAATTTAGTAGGTACTTCATTTTCCATAATTAATCTTACAAAAAAATTCGATACCTTACTTACACTCCGTTTAAACTTAGAAGACCCTTCGAATGCAAGAAAGCTGACGGAAGGCTACAACATACAACGGCGACACATGATAAAGCAGGACAGCAGTATTACCTTCGTGTGTTCCGACCGAAGGATTTTCTAAGTTCAGACGGAGTGTACCTACTGGCTGTGACCCCAATTTATGTCCATAGATTTTTTCGTTCTGTTTTTGAACAAACATCAAAAATATAACTAAAACATCGATAATTGGCTCCGTGTCCCATCCCTACGCCCACTGGGCGGTAATGAACTGAATCTCGCTCTTTGAGTCGGTCTTCGCAGTTTCTTGAGGTGCATCTCTACGCTTAATGCAGCCTTCGCATTCAACTTATATCCGGGTAACTATTAAAAAATAGAAGCGTATTTTTTAAGAAAAAATGTGAAACAGTCGTACACAATTGACCTATATTTAGCATTGTTGCTATATGTTTAAATATGATTAGGTATCGGCGTTATATCCTGAAGTATTTTAACCAATCCGTACACACGTGCACACACGTAGCGTAGTATATTAACTTAGTTAAATACAACCATATGACGAATCACGTTTTGTGTATCGAACGAATTTCGTAGAGGGTGGGAGAGAATGAGCGAATGCTCGTTTGGTCTAAATGCACCTTAATGTTTATGATACGGAGTATAAGGACAAAGAATCTCCCATAGCCTATGTTAAATAAACCTCTTGCCAAAATTTTACCGAAGCACTCCTAGAGTTACGGATGTTCATAAGCTACCTACCTTTTTTCATTGCCAAAACTTGTTACACATAATTTAACTTCGTAACAAAAAACTACGACGTTAAATTGTGTTTTCAGTACAGGCGTTTAACTATGTAGGTACGTACGTACATTTTTTTGTAAAATACCCATATTATATCAATAATGTGCTTGTTTTATCCCATTTCTATGTATTTCTTGTACAGGCCGCCACAACATTTGATAGTACTTGATGTCAGGATGCTTAGCCAAGTTGCCAATCGCTAGCGCTTGGTAGCGTATCGTAGTTTTCCCTCTCTGTCACTCTTGCATATTAGTGCGACAAAGACAGTTAGCTGCCTTTCGCTTACGATTGACGTTTAAGCGCTAGCGATGGGCAACTTGGCTAAGCACCCTGATTAGTTACATACGTCCTCGCAGACGGGGTGAATCAACCCTAAATCTGATGTTAAACGTTCGCGATCAGCCTAATTTGGACGGGGAGTGTGGCCGTTTACATAGACATTATAATTTACAGCGAATTCAAATTGGTCGAAAAACGCTTGATATTAGAGCAATGCCAAAGAAAGATTGAAATGTTTTGCCGTAAACAGTGGTATTAAATGAAATCCTATGGCTGAATTACTAGAAAGAAAATATTTATGTTCAGCCTTCTTACTTATTTTTTGTCGAATAATTAAATATCAAATGGTGTAGGTAAACATTCTTGTGCCCCGAATTCGATAACGGGGACTATGTAGCTGGGTAGGTATGAAATACGTTTTATTCCTACCCAGCTGCCTAATCCACTTTACCCATACTACTCATATTTTTTATAGTGCATGGTAAGAGAATATGCAATAGGTACATTAAACGACCTTTAGTTTAACAACATTTAAAGAATTACTAAGGATTACAAATAATCCTGTTGTAAGTGTTATGAGTAATGCGACTACCGTTTTAGCTCAATCGATCAAAGCTCAAAGGCTATCTGAAAAATCTACCATAAAAATATTGCTGCTATAATGTTAAATTATTTACTAAAGTAGTTACAAACACTGGTTTGTACCTACTGTTGTGTTTTTGGGTAGGTACTGACCTACCCACTTTGCTCATGATAAGTTGATAACAGACTTGGGTAAAACATATTTCAAAATACAAGGGTTTTTATAAATGGGTGGATAAATGTATTCTTAGTCTTACTGCCTCCTTCACACGGCGCTTCATACATAAGACAGTATGTACCCATTTAATTTTTTACGCTGTTTTTAATCTAAGTAACCTCTCTGTGGTAATCTGGCTGGGATCGCGTGGAAAGATAAGTGGTTCTTATCTTGTTGGTTACAACACTTGCCGGTTAGTGCTTCCAACACGGCAAGTGCGTTTGAACAGGCGCTGCAGAAACATACAGATGGCCAAGGTGCTCGTAAATATGTGGACAAATCTAATTCATACCTAATGTCGTGTTCGGGAACTAAAATTTCTTGGAATATTTTTACTAATTACTAATAGTACAATTGCGTTATTACCAGAGATCGGACAAATGTGCGTCATTGCTCGCAATAATATGGACATGACTCCAAAGTTGATTAAAAAATTAATCATTTTCAGAAAATTATCTATTTGACACCGGTAACTGTGAAAACCTTTGTAAATAGTCAGCTTCGAAATCAAATTTCAAGAAATTATTCGTTTAATTATTCATTTAATCAAATTTTGAGTCATATCCATATTATTACGAACAATGACGCACATTTGTCCGATCTCTGGTTATTAGGTAGGTACTGTGATAATATCAGTAGATTTCTAATTGACTTTTGAGTCCAATACTTTAAAAGATACCTAGGGACCGTAAATGTATGCTGACAAGCTAAGTACCTACGAAATCGTACAGACCTCATCATCATATTATCAGCCGAAAGACGTCCACTGCTCAACATAGGCCTCCCCCAAAGATTGCCACAATGACCGGTCTTGTGCCACCCGCATCCAGCGGACTCCTGCGACCTTCACCAGGTCATCAGTCCACCTTGTGGGGGGCACCATGAATTTAATTTATAGGCACCTATAGTAGGTACGTCGTCGAGAGCCACGAAAAAAAAAAACAAATCTTCGAAACCAAAATCCATTACGAGGACAATACTTACATTAATTATGAAAGATATGAATTTTCTTCATTAACCAAGTTGTAGTTAAAAGCTATGTAGTTACGTATCAAATTATCAATGTCAACGAACCCCTTTCTTACTAATTCTTATCTAAACTACCTCTAAATAACAACGATTACCAAGTCTGACCCAAGACAATCTCTCGTCTTCATCTAAGCACCAAACTTTCTAACTTTAACTTCACCTGAGGGCTAAGATATGCTTATGTGTGCGGTCTGAGTGGCGAGCGACTAGCGGCGCCGATAGCGTAGCGTATAGCGGAGCGTGTGGCGTGGAGCGTCAAGGGATTTGGCGTGCAGTCAGGCCACTTGCATACGTTTGCATTTGTTTATATGGACGCCACGCCGAATGCACCGCTCGAGTTTTCCTACCAAGGTACAGTATCTACAGTCTTATTTTTCTATTATAATATAAATATTATTTTAAGGCATATTTTAAAATAAATGAATTGGATATGCGTCTTCGAAGCTTTGTACCTAGGGATTAATTCATTACAACAATATTAATTTCATATAATTATGTAGGTCCCTACCTTCTATTGTATAGCGGTTTCAATATCTCAAAGCCATCTTTATAAGCAAACTAAAGCACGAAAATTGCCTACAACAACATTGCCAACAAAAAAAACGTCATATTTTTTACCGACTTCAAAAAAGGGGAAGGACTTGAATTGAGACGACTGATTTCTTAAGTATGTTACTCGATATTTTAGATTTTTTTTATCGGACGGGAATAACCACGAGATGCTCTGGTTGGCACCAAATCGGGTCTGATGGTGGGATCTTGGAGAAATCTGTTGAAATCGGTTTTTAAATGTTACCATTCAATTGTTACTTGTTTACCTATAGATTTAGAAAAACATATTGGTGATTACGATTCAAGTGTCACCACACGATAGCCACATGGGAGCCACATGGGAGCCACATGACGGCGCGCGCGCAAGTATGACACATTAGCGAACGCGAATAGATTCTTGCCTTAATTGTTCATTAAGGATATTTCCTTTTTACCAATTGTGACGCGCCGTGTTTACGACACCATAGGCCAGTCAATGGAGTTGGTTTCAACTTTTGATATATTATTAGAATACGCTCAAAATTATTATTATTTGTGATCCCATTTCATATTGACTCTCCTAAGAAAAGAAATTGATTTATGTTTAACTCGTGTTTACTTTATTTATAAACAAACTACAAGTAGGTAAATACAAAATTAAATTTAAAAAGTATAACTAAACTAAAACTAGATAAAATCTAAAATAAAATCTAAAATAAATCTAATACAGGCCCTTGCGGCATGGTACTCCACTGGCAGAATTTCCTCGCTGGATTGTCAAGCTAATGCGTTGAGCGAGGAAGCTGCCAGCCCTCGTTCGTGTTTACTTATTTATTTAAAATTTATAGGTTCCTATTTCGTATTTTTCACATTTAATAAGAAAATATAAAACGGAAAAAATTTTAGAGCTATGTCAATTTCCTGCAAATTGTTTTTCACCTTTTTTATATTTTATTCGTACACTGACCTATATTTTGTAATTTTTAAGTAGTATTTTTGCAAGATTTTTAAATTTGAATACAAATACCGTCTACAAAACTGACATTTTCCACTAATAAAAAATCCTTTCAATTATTCCTGTCTCCTTAAAAATGCAATCTTCAACTAACGAATCCCAAAGCACTTAACATTAACACTTCAATTAAAATATGGGTCAATTAATGAGCGCCGCGTCAAAGACGACGGATGCTGCAAAGGTTAAATCCATATCAGACCTATAGTGGCAAAAGGGCGTATCTCCTAAGTACGATGGTGCAGATGCGGCCTTTTTTCTTCTGTAGTCGTCGGGACATCCTCTCGCGCTTCCTGCTTACTGCTAATTGTGGCAAGTGTTTAATTCTCTTGGTTAAATTTGGCTAGTTCGCGTACGCGCTTTTATATGGTGGCAAACATGCTTACGACTCACGTATAAGTAACTAACGTGAAAGGACCTGTGCGTTGCTTTTAGAAACCTATATAGTATATACCTAGTTTTTTTTAAGAATTCATTGAATTTTCTAAATGCATTGGAAAGGGAGTTCATTTTACAGTCAGATTCCTCTTTTTATGCATACGGTGCGTGATCATTAATCAATCGATCCTACGGATTTCGTTTAATAAAGAGAATTTTTCTTGAGCAAGTATAGATTCCGTACCATTTTACATGTAGGTACATTACATTCGCCTTAAGATGAAACAAAATGGCTAGAATATACTGTAAGTCATGATATTCTTCTTCCAATTCTGAACTTAAACATGCAAATAAGAGCGATTTTGTTTGTTTTGCCAGCCATTTTGTGACCTCCCGACTAGCGGGCGGTTCTAGTCGTATGCCTCCATAAAAGCAACTTAAAAAAGTGCATTGAATAACTAGCTCTAATTACTCTAATACTAATGAGACCTAGGCCATCCGAATTGCGTCTAAAAATAATCGTCCTTGCGACTAGTCGCGCGACCGGTCGCCGACTTCCGTTCTAAATAAACGCCACTATTTTAAGCAAAAATGCCGCATGTGCTTATACGGCATATGTATATACGACGTTTTAGGGATGAAAAATGAATGACATCGAGGTGCGCGCATTAATTCAAGGAAAGGAAATTTATGCGACAATTTAGACAGTTTAGGTTTGTTGAAACAATTACCAGCTATTAAGTTTAGAAGACAAGCTTTTTATGTAACTGGAATTATTTTGAACTAACATTCAAACTTCACTATAATATTAAATAATATTACTTAGATGCCAGAGATATAATCAAAGTAATCATGTATTTTATCATTTACATAATATGTGGTATGTGTGGCAGTTCCTAGAGTTTTCGCATCTGAGAAAACCTACAATTGGCATGCTTGTATTGTATAAATACAAGTATCCTAGTTGTAGTATAACTTGAGCAGTTGGTTTAAAAAAAATATATTTAAATACTTTAATAAATCTCTCTGTATACCGCTAACGTCGATAAGGCAGTACGATACGAACGCATCTCGTTCTAAGCAAATAAATTGCGCAGTCGCACATTCACGACAAAGATGCAAATTTGCCCAGAAGTTTAACAAAATGCGCGAAGTTTTGCTCTAGAAACAAATTTAACGCATAAATTGCAAAAGCCGCCTCACCGGCCAAGTCGTACTAAGCCAGCAGTTATTACCAGATATTACACTTACCAACAAACGACATTAAAACTGCAGCAGAACTTGCGCA